>VSMD01110117.1:0-193307 GCA_008750895.1 Mirza zaza
GGGGCAGGTCGTGCAGGGCCTGGTGGGCCTCAGGGAGGACTTGGGCTTTTAATGGAAGTGGGGAGCCGTGGGGTGATTTTTGAGCTAAGCTGGGGCGTGATTTGATTTAGGTCTTCCTAGGATCCTCCTGACTGCCGGGTGCAGAAGGGCAAGGATGGAAGCAGAGAAAACAGTTCGTCATCGTTAATTACTGATCCTTTTATCGCTATTGTTTTCGCTACTGTTGTTATCATTCAACTACTAGGCGCCCTCCAGGTGGCGGGGAGACAGGGCTGAGGGTGGGGTCTCCCCGCGATCACCTGCGCGTCCCCTCCCGTCCCGTCTCCAGGCCAGTCCGGAGCCGGCAACAACTGGGCCAAGGGCCACTACACGGAGGGCGCGGAGCTGGTGGACGCGGTCCTGGACGTGGTGCGGAAGGAGGCGGAGAGCTGCGACTGCCTGCAGGGCTTCCAGCTGACGCACTCGCTGGGCGGCGGCACGGGCTCGGGCATGGGCACCCTGCTCATCAGCAAGATCCGCGAGGAGTACCCCGACCGCATCATGAACACCTTCAGCGTGGTGCCCTCGCCCAAGGTGTCGGACACGGTGGTGGAGCCCTACAACGCCACCCTGTCGGTGCACCAGCTGGTGGAGAACACGGACGAGACCTACTGCATCGACAACGAGGCGCTCTACGACATCTGCTTCCGCACGCTCAAGCTGACCACGCCCACCTACGGGGACCTCAACCACCTGGTGTCGGCCACCATGAGCGGGGTCACCACCTGCCTGCGCTTCCCGGGCCAGCTGAACGCCGACCTGCGCAAGCTGGCGGTGAACATGGTGCCCTTCCCGCGCCTGCACTTCTTCATGCCGGGCTTCGCGCCGCTCACGAGCCGCGGCAGCCAGCAGTACCGCGCGCTCACCGTGCCCGAGCTCACGCAGCAGATGTTCGACTCCAAGAACATGATGGCCGCCTGCGACCCGCGCCACGGCCGCTACCTCACGGTGGCCGCCGTCTTCCGCGGCCGCATGTCCATGAAGGAGGTGGACGAGCAGATGCTGAGCGTGCAGAGCAAGAACAGCAGCTACTTCGTGGAGTGGATCCCCAACAACGTGAAGACGGCCGTGTGCGACATCCCGCCGCGCGGCCTCAAGATGGCGGCCACCTTCATCGGCAACAGCACGGCCATCCAGGAGCTGTTCAAGCGCATCTCCGAGCAGTTCACCGCCATGTTCCGCCGCAAGGCCTTCCTGCACTGGTACACGGGCGAGGGCATGGACGAGATGGAGTTCACCGAGGCCGAGAGCAACATGAACGACCTGGTGTCCGAGTACCAGCAGTACCAGGACGCCACGGCCGAGGAGGGCGAGTTCGAGGAGGAGGCGGAGGAGGAGGTGGCCTAGGCCCGCGGCTTCCCCTTCCCGCCTGACCTTTGACCCCTAGCCCCGGCCCCCCGGACCCGGACCCCCACTTCCTCCCCGCCCCTCAGCCTGACTCAGCTCTGACCCTGCGATTTTGTGAATGCCACTTTGTCCTGACCCTGACAACGCCTTTGGAGCCCACTCCACCGCTGATCTTGCCTCACCTTTGACCTTTGACCTCCCCTTGAGCTCTGCCAATTTTGACACCCACAGGAGCCCCGCTTCACTCCTGACCCCATAAACCCTGCCCTCACCTCTTCACCTTTGACCCCCCCCCATAAACCCCCTTTCACTTCTAGACCTATAAGCCTTGGTTTAATTTTGATGCCTCCCTCTGAGCCTCAGCTTCCCTTCACCTTTGACCCTGAGCCCCAGCTTCCCTCTGTCCCCATAAACCCTGCATTTAACTCCACAAGTCTTCCTTCACCTCTGACCTCTTCTTCACCTTTGACCTTCCCCATGAACCTCATTTTGACCCCTTCCTCTGAGCCTCACTTCACCTCTGACCTTGCCTCACCTTTGACACCCCAGGCCCTAGCTCCCCTCCAGTCCCCCATACGCCCCACGTCTTCCCTGACCTAACCCCTCTAAGCTCCTGCCTCCTTTGGCTTACCTGGGGTGGTGGGACACCACTGGCACCTGTGAGGAAGAGAGGCTGTCCCCCTGCCCTCCCCACACTCCTCTTCCCCCCCTTACTCTGGATAAATAAATTAATTGTTGTCTTGGAAGCTTCTGCCTAGTTCATTTTTCATCTCCTTGTGCAGCTAGCAAA
Source organism: Mirza zaza (assembly GCA_008750895.1). Lineage (NCBI taxonomy): Eukaryota > Metazoa > Chordata > Mammalia > Primates > Cheirogaleidae > Mirza > Mirza zaza. Next base: position 2,177 of record VSMD01110117.1, read on the forward strand.
GGCTTTTCCCTGCAGGGTGGGGGTGGGTGCTGACCTCTCACCTCTGGGCGGGAGAAATGGTAAGGAGGGACAGAGGTTTTGGAGTTGGACAGACCAGGCTATGCCACTGATGGGCTGTGTGGTGTGGAGTAAGCCATTCGCTCTCTCGGAGCCTCGGTTTCCCCACCTGTATGTAATATGCTATCGGAGATTTATCCCCAGGAATCCCACACGCCCACCACAGGGTTGTTTGTGAAGATCGAGGAGACCTCGGGGACACAGAGTAAGTGCTCGTCAACAGAGCTGCTGCCATTCTTTGCGGGGCACCTTGCAAGTAAGGAAGGCAGGAGGAGGAAGCTCTAGGGAAGGGTGCCAGGGAGACGCCCACCCGGGCTAGCACCTGACTGGCAGTCCTGCCCGAATAATATTGTAGCTCACATGCATGGAGCTCTACAGTGTGCCTGGCTCCTGCCTCAGCTCTTGCAACCCTCACGACCACTCTGTAAGGTCTGAGCTTTTATCCCCTTTGATACTAAGGTTTAGAGAGACAATGCGTATCGGTTAGTTTTTGCTGTGTAACAAACTATCCCCTAAAACTTAGTGGTTTAAAACAACAACATGTGTTTATTTTGCTCCCAAATCTGCAATTTGAGCAAGGGCAGGGCAGGTCATTCTGCCTCCTATAATATCAGCTAGAACATCTTAGCCAGAGGCTGAGGAATCTACTATCGAGGTGGCTCACAACTGACTGGCAAGTTGGCAGCAACTATCAGCTCAGAGCTTAGCAGGAGTAGGTAGAACAGAATCCTCAGTATTTCTCCACGTGGGTCTCTCCATAGGCTACTTGGGCTTCCTTACAACATGGTGGCTGCATTCCCCAAGAGCAAACATCCCAAGGGAGCAAGGCAAAGTAAATGCAGAAGAAAAATGGATTGTTTTTATGACCTAGCTTCAGAAGTCACATACTGTCACTTCTTCCAGACTCCTCATCAAGGCAGTCACAAAGTCCTGTCCATATCCAAGGGGATGGGATACAGGCTCCATCTCTTGAGAGTAGAGTGGCAAGATTCTAAAAGAGCATGTGGGATGGGACATAGAACTTTGGCCATCTTTGGACATTGCAATTTGCCACCCAGAGTCACCTGCCCCTGGTCACATGGCTGTTGAGCGTTCTGCTGGGATTCCAACCCTGCCAGTTGAACTCTAGAATTCTCATGCCACTTTGTCAGCCAAAGTTCACTGTGGGGAACTTTCAAGGTATATTAAGCAGAAAGGCATTGAATACAAGAATTTATGGAGCCTTGGCCGGGCACGGTGGCTCACGCCTGTAATCCTAGCACTCTGGGAAGCCGAGGCCGGAGGATCACTCAAGGTCAGGAGTTCAAGACCAGCCTGAGCAAGAGCAAGACCCCATCTATACTAAAACTAGAAAGAAATTAGCCAGATAACTAAAAATATATACAAAAATTTAGCCCGGCATGGTGGTACATGCCTGTAATCCCAGCTACTCAGGAGGCTGAGGCAGAAGCATTGCTTGAGCCCAGGAGTTTGAGGTTACTGTGAGCTAGGCTGACTACAGCACTCTAGCCTGGACAACAGAGTGAGACTCTGTCTCATAAAAAAAAAAAAAAAAAGAATTTATGGGGCTTGCAAAATCACTGGAGGGGCTCAGAAAGTAGGCTGTAGGCCAGTGTTTCTCAAACTTTACTGCACAAGAGAATCACCAGAAAATAACTTGATAAAGCACAGCTTCCTGATTCCGCCCTCAGAGTTTCAGATTCGGTAAGTAGGTCTGGGGGTGGGGGTGGGGGAGGCCAAGACTGCATTTCTAACAAGCTTTGCAGATAACACTAATAATGTGCGAAGGAGACCACACTTTGGGCAGCCCTGGAATAGGTCATGCTCCCTTCTCGATACCCAATAGCTGAGCCACCAGGGAGCTGCTTCCTTTCTACAGTAAGAAAGGTGGAGGCTGCTACCAGAACTAAGACCTGGAAATAGGTCCAGTGGAGAAAATTCATTAACATAAAATCCATGTCTCCACAACTTTGCTTTTCAGCAAAATACGCACACACGCAAACATGGGCTCACTTCCACTTTCTAAATCTCTCATGAGCATTTCCAATTGGTAGAACCAATGCTGTGGCCAGAAGTGGAGCTGCAAAGGCATCTGGGAAATGTAGTTTTTTAAAAAAAATTCAGACTGCATCAGGTAGGCAAACCAGGGAGAAGGATAGGTGGGAAGGAGGGATGCTGAGAGACAATCGATTATGTCCACCACATGACACGAGACCACAAGACCCTGGCTAGCTTCCCAGCCTCCCAGAGTGCTAGGTTTACAGGCGTGAGCCACCGCGCCTGGCCTGTATTTTAATTGCTCGAGGTCAGGAGTTCAAAACCAGCCTGAGCAAGAGCAAGACCCCATCTCTACTATAAATAGAAAGAAATTAATTGGCCAACTAATATATATAGAAAAAAAGTAGCCGGGCATGGTGGCGCATGCCCGTAGTCCCAGCTACTCGGGAGGCTGAGGCAGCAAGATTGCTTGAGCCCAGGAGTTTGAGGTTGCTGTGAGCTAGGCTGACGCCACGGCACTCACTCTAGCCTGGGCAACAAAGCGAGACTCTGTCTCACACACACACAAAAAAATAGCATTCAATCTGCTATAACAACATACTTTAGACTAGATAATTTATATTTTTCTTTCATAATTTTTTCAAGATACTTTTATTGAAAATTTTTTTCAAACGTTAAGGGTGTTACCGAAAGTCTGATACTTGTCCCCACAGCTGAACAAAGAAGAAAGAACAAGGACAAGCAGTTTGGGGAAAAGGTAAAAGAAGTTTATTCATTTGCCAGCAAATGAGGAGGATGGCAGACTCTTGTCTTAAAGTACCAACATCCTCTAGACTGGATAATTTATAAACAACAGAAATGCACTGGTCACAGTTCTGGGACTGGGAAGTCCAAGATCAAGGCACCGGCAAATTCAGTGCCTGGCGGGGGCATCTTCTCCTAGATGGCGCTTTCTATGTGTACTCAGGTGGCTGAAAGGACAAACAGCCTCCCTGAAGCCTGTTTCCTAAGGGCACTAATCCCGGTCACAAGAGTGGAGTCCTCCAGACCCAATCACCCCTCAAAGTTCCCACTTTTTAATACTATTGTGTTGGAGATTTAGGTTTCAACATGTAAATTTTGGAGGGACACACGCATTCAATTACAGCACTAGTCCACCAGACTGCGTGAGGTTGTAGATGATGGAATTCTGGCTGTTTGGCTGTGGGTACAAGGCAGTTTCGCATCTCACAGTGTGACTGTTGTGTTTTTTCTTTTTTTTTTTGAGACAGAGTCTCACTCTGTTTCCCCGACTAGAGTGCCCTGGCATCAGCCTAGCTCACAGCAACCTCAAACTCCTGGGCTCAAGCAATCCTCCTGCCTCAGCCTCCCGAGAGGCTGGGACTGCAGGCATGGGCCACCATGCCCGGCTAACTTTTTCTATTCATATTTTTAGTTGTACAGCTAATTTGTTGCTATTTTTAGTAGAGATGGGGTCTTGCTCTTGCTCAGGCTGGTCTCGAACTCCTGAGCTCAAATGATCCACCCGCCTCGGCCTCCCAGAGTGCTGGGATTACAGGCGTGAGCCACCACACCCGGCCTGTATTTTAATTTTCCTACTACGTCTGCAGATGTCTTGTGTATGTGTGTATGACCATGAGTGGCCGTACTGTGTTCTGCCTTTTAGACTGCGGGTGTGTCTGTGGATCCATGTGTCTCAACATGGTACCTCTGTCCACCCTTGTGCCTCTGTCTTTCTGAGGCTACAACTCGGTTTGGGTGTGTCCGGCTGTTGTGGGAGTCCTGCTATATCTCTCTCTGCACCTAGCAGGGTCCTGGATGTCTGTATCTGTCTCTTGGTTTCTGCTGTACCTACTGTGTTTCCCGAAAAATAAGACCTACCCATAAAACAAGCCCTAGCAGGATTTCTAAGCATTTGTGCAATAGAAGCCCTACCCCGAAAATAAGACCTAGTGATGGGCGTGGCTGCACAGCGCATCTGCACAACCCATGCATTTCATCTCAGAGCAGTAAAGAAGATAAGCAGCCCTTCTCATCTGCCCCGTGAGAGCTCTATTGCTCGACATGAGAGATTGGGGCCAATGGTTCTAAAGGAAATAGAGTCGCAGGAAATTCAGGATGGAATTCGGGGTTTGGAGAGTTACGATGATGTTCCAGAAGAAGGCGACTTAACTATATTTGAATTAATGTAGATTGTTGTACCGTACTTAAAAAAAATAACACATCCCCTGAAAATAAGCCCTAGGGTGTCTTCTTGAGGAAAAATAAATATAAGACCCTGTCTTATTTTCGGGGAAACACGGTATGTCTGTGTTCTGTGAGTTTTTTTGTCTATTACCTGGGTCTATTTCTCTGTTATCCTGTCTGTGCCTGTGGCTGAGGTCTGTGTGTGTGTGTGTGTGTGTTGTCTCTGTCTGGAACTGCAGTTTGCTGGCTCTCTGTACCAAGTCACCTTGCTAGGGTAGGATTGATTGCTCTTGTATGTGTGTCATCTCGCTGTCATTGCTTGTGTGTGTCCGTGACTATGTTCTGACTGTAGGACTTGTTGTCTGTGTCTGTCTGTTGTGTGCGGCTGTTCTGGACTCAGTCTGCCTGTGTCAGTGACTTCCTGTCTGTCTGTCCCTGTGCCTGTGTTCTCTGTGGTCCCCCTCCGTGGCCCCTGTGTCTACTCCCCGGCCACCGTGAACAGCCAGTGTGAATGGACCAAGGAAAAGAAGAGTTGAGGGAAATGGAAACATTTTAGACAGACCGTGATTCTCGCCTGCTGCGAAGTAGGGAAGGAGAGGAGGGGACCCAGGCATGATGTGGGGACCAGACGTGGCCCAGCCTGGCAGGACGGAGCTGGGGGTCTGGCTTCTGAGGCTAGCCACCTGCTGCCCACCCATCCCGGAGAAGGCCAGGAGGCAGGATGCCTGGGTTTCTCACGGCGGGTGGGGGCAGGGCCTCTGTCCGGGGACGTCACCCATTAAACTTCCTCTCTCAGCCACACAGGAAGCTGAGCCGGCTCTGGGCCCAGCCCCAAACTAACAGAGGCCCCGGGGACCCCTGGAGAAAGGGCCCAGCCAGGCCAGCCCTGCAGGGACCATGGGATCCAGACCCGAGTAAGAGCTGCCCTGTCTGCCCCTCATCCTCCGGACTGAGACTCCCAGACCGGGCCGGGCCGGGGCAGAAGGGGGCTGGGGCCGGGGCAGGCCGGGGGGGGGGGGGGGGCGACCCATGGGGGCAGGTGGCTGGAGCCAGGGCAGATGCTCAGCTGCGGACTCTACTGGGGCGTGCTCAGGCGGGACTCAGTCCCCTCCTGGCTCCCTCTCTCTTTCGGGTATCCCATGATCGTGTCTCTAACTCTGGGAGTACACGCACCCCTCTGAGCGTGTGCGTGTCTCAGCGGTAGCTTCCGGGGGCCTGCAGGGTGGGTAATCGGGGAGAGGGAAGGCCGGGTGTCCATGTGAGCGGGTGATTGTGCGTGACTCGGGTCAACGTGGGGGTGAAGTGCTGGGGGACCCCATGTCAGGGACTCCATGTCTGCCATTGGTCTCCCTCCTGTCTCACTTCTTGAACCCAAGTCTCGGCATCCTCTGCGTGGGGTGGGGGCAGGGAGGAAGGCAGAGAGTGCAGAGCTTAGAGTAAGTACCAGAGCGTGCAGCTCTCCTTGCTCTGATGAGAAACGTGGGCTCAGCCACCAGGACCCTCTGGGATCTCACACACAGAGACACACAGACAGCCCCCGGGATGTTCACGGTTACCCAGTGACACTCGTGGCCGTGCAAGAAAAGACAGGCGTCGCTCACCCTCACACTTGCTCAGCCATATACACTCATAGTGCCAGCCCAAAATGTAGGAACATCTTTTCAGGCAGACAGCAGACGGAATTACACACAGGCACACACACACACACACACACACACGCTCACACAAGCCGTGCTCTCAGCCACACACAGTCACACTCGCTTGCTCTGTCCCAGACGTGTTGCATGCACAATCAACACTGCTGCACACACAGCCTCACACAACCGCACTGTCACCGCCACTGTCACAGCCCCCAGGGTCATGCGTATGCCGGTGCACACACACACACACAATCACACGCATGTGCCGAGTGGCAGATGCAACCTCAACATGCACAGAAGCTAGTCCCCGGACCCACTAAGCCCTTTCGCTTCCCACAGAGGGGGTCCCCCTGCCGTGTTTGATTGGTTCTTCGAAGCGGCCTGCCCTGCCTCTCTCCAGGAGGGTGAGTTGGGCACATGCGGGTGGAGGGGGCGTAGAGGGTGGGCCTGGGGCCCCGAACTCAGAGGCCTGCATTCCCCTACAGATCCCCCCATCCTGCGGCAGTTCCCTCCAGACTTCAGGGACCAGGTATTCAGGCTGGCTCCTTGCTCCCCCAGGGCCAGGGCCAGTCCCCCAGGGGAGAGGGGACTCGGGGACTTAGACCTGGAGTCCAGGGGTGGTAGTCAAACCCGAGTGGCCAAGCAGTCTGTGTTTCTCTCCACCTCCAGGAGGCTATGCAGATGGTGCCTAAATTCTGCTTCCCTTTCGATGTGGAAAGGTATGGAAGGGCGTAGAGACCCAAGGGACCTCTTAGAGACCCCAAGGATTCAACACCCAAAGACTCAGCTATCTGGAGACCCATCCCCCCAGGGACCCAGGGACTCAGGCATGCATGGATCCTGCCAGCTAGGGACTTATACACCCAGGGTCCCAAGAGCACTGTTGGGGAGGGAGGGGGGTGGCCAGAAAGCCGGGTCGCCCAGGTCTCTCTGAGAGCTTTTCCCACCCCCAGGGAGCCCCCCAGCCCCGCGGTACAGCATTTCACCTTTGCCCTCACGGACCTGGCAGGCAACCGCAGATTCGGTTTCTGCCGCCTGCGGGCTGGTGCCCACAGCTGTCTCTGCATCCTCAGGTGTGGTATACGAGGGTCTGGGGTAGGGGTGGGAAGGGCCTCAAGGCCTAGGGGCGCTTCAGGAAACCCGTGTCCTCTCTCCACAGCCGCTTGCCTTGGTTCGAGGTGTTCTACAAGCTACTGAACACAGTGGGAGACCTCCTAGCCCAGGACCAGGTGAGACCAGCCCCATTCTCACTCCTGCGCGAGTCCCATCCCCCGCCCTTCCCAGGCCACCCAGCCTGAGTCATTGCCCTCAGGACCCCCGACCCCCACCCAGGTCTCGGAGGCCGAGGAAGTTCTTCTAGATCTGCTGAAGAAGCCCCTGCCTGGGTCCCAGGCCTCAGCGGATCTGGAGCTGGTGAGTAGCCGCCCAGCCCCGGGCCCTCGGTGGGTGAGGAGGCTGCACCCCAGCCCTGGGGACCACACAGCTATACTCTCCCCCAGGGCAGCGGAGTGACGATGTCCAGCGCACACGTTGTGCAGCCACCTGCCCCCGGGAATGGCAGGCCGGTGAGCGGGGCTGGGGACCCACCTGGAAGGCTGGGTGTCCAGGTGAGGCCAGCCCCGTGACTCATCGATGCCCCCCGCCAATGCCCCCTCCAGCTTTCCTGCTTCGTGGCCCCCGACTCCGGCCGCCTGCCGTCCATCCCTGAGAACGTGAGTAGAGACCCGGGAAGGGGACTCTGGGGGTGGGAACAGGTCCCCAAACCCAGAGGGGTATGCCAGCTCCCGGTGTCAGCCAACGCCCAGCGCACCTCTCTGCTCCTCAGAGGAACCTAACGGAGCTGGTGGTGGCCGTGACCGACGAGAACATCGTGGGGCTGTTCGCCGCGCTCCTGGCGGAGAGGAGAGTCTTGCTCACCTCCAGCAAGCTCAGCACCGTGAGGCGGGGCCAGTGGGCCAGGGGGCGGGGCTGGTCCTGGCTCCGCCCGTGGTGGGTGGAGCCTGGGGGGACAAAGTCCTGGCCCCGCCCCTTTGATGGTCTGGGCTAATTGAATCCTGGCTCCGCCCCTATGAGGGGAGTCGGAGTGGGGGCTCTGTGGCTCCTCCTCTCTGGGAGTACTGAGTCCAGGCTCCACCCCTATGCACCAAAACAGGCCTGGCTCCGCCCCTCTGCAGGATCAGACCCGGGAGCATTAAATCCTAGCTCTGCCCCCGGGGGAAAGGACAGGCGGGAGCGGAATCCTGGCTCCACCCCTTAGGGGCGGGGCCAGAGGGTTGCATCCTTTTTATCCCCACCTCTTTGGGGTGGAGTTAGTGCACTCCCCTGGGGGTGGAGCCAAAAAGTTGCGCTTTTAACCCCACCTCTTTGGGGAGGGGTTTGTGGTTTAGGGTTGTGGCTCCACCCCTAGGGGCAGGTCCAGAGCGAGCTAAATGGTAGCTCCACCTCTTTTGGGGTGGGATCAGTGGAGGCTCGTCCTTGCTCTACCCCTATGGGGTGGGATCCAGGAAGGTTGCATATTGGCTCCGCCCCTTAGAGGGAGGGATTAGAACGGGCTGAGTCCCGGCTCCACCCACTCAAAGCACAAGGTACTCAGCCAAATTCTTGGTCTCCATGTGGTTCCTGAAAGGGTCCCAGTTTCCGCCCCTGACCCAGAAGCGGGGAGGGGAGGAGGGACAGGAGACTGGGGACGTGGGAAATGGAGCTGGGACGTGGGAAATGGGAGTCACCGTCTCAGAGTGGGTCCTCAAAGCTGGGAGTCCAGGCCCTGACTCCACGACCCCCACCCCATGCGTCTCCAGCTGACATCGTGCGTCCACGCGTCCTGCGGCCTCCTGTACCCCATGCGCTGGGAGCACGTGCTGATCCCCACGCTGCCCCCGCACCTGCTGGACTACTGCTGGTGAGGGAGGGGCCCGGGGACGGGCGGGGCCTGGGGACAAGGCCTGGGGACGGTGCCCCCGTGACCCCACCCCCTCGGTCCGCAGCGCGCCCATGCCCTACCTCATTGGAGTGCACGCCAGTCTCGCCGAGGTGAGCGCTAACCCCCTCGCGGACGGCGGAGGCGGGAGGGGTCACCCTCCCTCTGTGTCCCCAGATACCCTCCCCTGCCAGGGCTCTGAGTGGCCGTCCCGCCCTCCCCCTTTCTCGCAGAAAGTGCGAGAAAAAGCCCTGGAGGACGTCGTCATGATGAATGTGGACTCCAACACCTTGGAGACGCCCTTCGACGACGTGCAGGCGCTGCCCCCAGACGTGGTCAGTGTCGCCCCCTCCCACCCTCATGTGCCCCACACCCGGCCACTCGGCGCCACCCGCTTTGTCCTCTAGGTGTCCCTGCTGAGACTTCGGCTAAGGAAGGTCGCTCTGGTCCCCGGGGAAGGGGTGTCGCGTCTCTTCCTCAAAGCCCAGGCTCTGCTCTTCGGGGGGTACCGAGACGCGCTCGTCTGCAGCCAGGTGAGCACCAGGGACAACGAGGGAGAGGTCTCGTGTGTTCCGGAAGCACATTAATAACGATACCTAGCATGCACGGAGTGCTTACTTCGGGCCTCTGTTTGCTCATCTGTAAACTGGGATCGCAATAGGCCCACCACAAGGGTCGTTTGAGACAGTGAAAGGGCATATTCGGAGCACTTTGAATCCTGCCTAGCATATCGGAAGCACTGCATAAATGCTAGGTTTTATTATTATTATTATCTCATTTAATGCTCACAACAATACTATGATGAGATGGATCCTATTGTATTATAGTCCCATTTTACATATGAGGAAACCAAGGCTTGGAAATTCCACAGTGGGAGAATGTGGAAGCCAGGACCTTGACCTTGAACTGCTGACTTCTCAAGCCCCCTTCTCTATTTTTCACAACCTTTCTTTAAAATCTTTGAGGGGCGGAGGGGGAGGTCCCAGGATCATTTGACCATCTGATGTTCATGTTGGTCTGCCTTTGCAACACATCCCAAATCTGCACCTGTCCCGTCCGCCAAGCACCACGGCCTGCCTTCCCTGCAGCAGCCGGAGGCCGCCTGTGAATACCTAAGTTAAGTCATGTCCCTCCTCTGCCACAGCCCTCCAGGGCTCCCACCTCCCGCCACCAAGGAAAAACCCAAGTGCTCCTTGCAGCCCTGCATGGAGTTCAGACACATGGCGTGTGCCTGGCCAATGCTTGCTGCACAGAGGAGTGGTAGAGTGAAGGAGGTGGCTGGGGACAGGAAAGCCACAGGGAGCTCAGGGTGCGGGTCCTTCTTCCAGGGCCAGCCGGTGACCTTCAGTGAGGAGGCCTTCTTGGCCCAGAAGCCTGGGGCCCCCCTGCAGGCCTTCCACCAGAAGGCCGTGCACTTGCAGCTCTTCAAGCAGGTGCGCCAGAGCCCTGAGGGTGGAGCCAGGGCCAGAGGGGACTGCCGGGTGCCTGAGGGCCAGGCTGGAGCCGGTCTGGCAGGATTCCCAGGGTCCCCAGGTGCGGGAAGCAGGACTGCACTCCTGGGCTCCTAAAGATGGGAGCCCCTTGCTCGCGGTGGCTCATGCCTGTAATCCCGGCACTCTGGGAGGCCGAGGCGGGCGGTTTGCTCAAGGTCAGGAGTTCGAAATCAGCCTGAGCAAGAGTGAGACCCCGTCTCTAATAGAAAAAAAAAATGGGAGCCCCTGACTCCTGGGTTTCCGAGGGGAACTGGGGTGGGACCAGATTCCAGGTCCCATAAGCAGGGATCTTCCTGGGTCAGGGGCGGGGGTCCACACCGCCGGATTCCAGAGGAGGCACGTCCTGACTGCTGACTCCCTTCGGTGGGGGTAAGGGGGGCAGGTCAGGATTTCTGCATCCTAGGGACGCAGGGGAGGGATGGTAAGTAGGCTGGACTCCAGATCCCCAAAGGTTGGGGGGGTCAACCTATTCCAGGCTCACTGAGAGGAGGTGGGTGGGTCTGGAGGGTTGGGGTTTGGTCCCTGGAGACAGGTCCTGACTTGGGGGGTGGGGAAGAGGGTTGGATCTCTGGTTCCTAAGGTGGGCTCCAGTGCCCCCGGCCCTCAGGGTGGCTCCTGGCGGGGCCAGGGATGGCTTGTGCCCCTCCACAGCAGGCAGACTGCTGAGCCCTCGTGCACAGAAGTGTCTGACTCATTGACTCTCGCCCCAGTTCATCGAAGGCCGACTGGAGAAGCTCAACGCGGGGGAGGGCTTCTCAGATCAATTCGAGCAGGAGATCACCTGCTGCGGGGCCTCCTCAGGTGAGCCCAGCCCTGGAGTCCCCACCGCACCAGCACCCACAGCCTAAAACCTGCCTTAAATGGCACACCGCCCCCTCTCTCCACCCCAGGCACGATTCGCTCCTATCAGCTCTGGGCAGACAACTTAAAGGTAATTAAGTACACCAGACGCTCATTAAGTGTTTCTTCTTATTGGATTAACTGAATCCCACAATAGTCGCCAGGTAGGCTCACGGGCACGCTCACCCATAGAAGTGGGGAAAGGGACACAGATTCAGAGAGGGAGAGGAGCCTGCTCAGCATCACACAGCCCAGGGTGGACAGATGGGGTCTGGCCCCCAGATGTCCAAGCCTCTCCTCCATGGTGTCTGTTACCCCCTAGAAAGGTGGCGGCGCACTCCTGCACTCGGTCAAGGCCAAGACCCAACCAGCCGTCAAGAACATATACCGCTCGGTGAGGCTGAACTGGACAGGCCACTCTTGCTCAGGTCACAAGGGAGAGGGGACAGAGGACACTTTGATCGCTTAGTGGGGATGAGACATTTTCACCCCAGCATTCTAAGTCCAAATATGTTTATCAGAACTGGACCACCGGCCGGGCGCGGTGGCGCATGGCTGTAGTCCCAGCTACTTGGGAGGCTGAGGCAGGAGGATCGCTTGAGCCCAGGGGACTGAGGTTGCTGTGACCTAGGCTGACACCATGGCACTCTAGCACCGGCAAGAGTGAGACTATGTCTCAAAAAAAAAAAAAAAAAAAAATGGACCAGCACTTAAACCGTTAACAATTCTTCCCACTTTTATTTTTCATAGACCATACTCATTTTCATCACAATCATTTCCTGCCTATTTGAAATCGACAGCCAAGATTCATTAGCCAACATCTTTTATCCTCAGATACAATCCCAGCTTCTACCCTGCGGTGTTTTGTTTTTGTTTGCTCCCAAACCCAAAAGTTTCCTGGGGTCAACGTTAGCAGCTTGACATTGTCCATTCTATTTTATTCTTGACGACTTTGAGACTCGAACACCTTTGTGCCATGTTGCTTGGCCATTCCCCCTTTTCATTTGGGGGGTTACTTCCTTCAGGAATATTCCTCTTTTAGTCGGGAATATTCCTCTTTTAGTCGTCAAAGGGACGAAAGTTTGTATTAACTTCCCAGGTGGTGGTGCATAGGGAATCGTGGGCATAATTGTGGGACATAGATGGACAGATGGCAGCTGTCCTACGGGACAGAAGGCTGAGTTCTCAAACGCCTGGGGTCCAACCACCCTTGCATCTAATTCTTCCCTTGGCCCCTTTGTAGGCCAAGAGTGGCTTGAAGGGTGTGCAGAGCCTCATGTTCAAGGTAAGACCGATGAATCGTCAATAATAGCAATGTGGGAGGGGTGGAGGAGGGGCTCCCAGCTCATGCATCCTCTTCCTAGGATGGGGACTCTGTCCTCCAGAGGGGGGGCTCCCTGAGGGCCCTCAGCCACTCAGATCGCCTGCAGCAGCGTCGGCCCATCATTCAGCACTTTGGACAGGTGAGAAGGCCCCTCCTCCATGCACACCTGGAATATCCCTCCAACCAACCAGACATCTCACCTCCCTCTTTACCTCCCTAATACTTGGTACCTGCTTCAAACTCACCCTCCTCTGGAAAGCCCCAGCCCCCTGATCCTACAGCTCCTGAGGTCTTAGCCCCCACCCCCAAAATCTATCCTTTGTAGAACAGGCCCCTTCGCCCCAGCAGGAAGCTCCGCCTAGAAGAAGGACCTTCTGAGCCCCCAAGGGAGGGGTAAGGCTCAAAGCGGGATGCCGCTGCTAGAAGTGGTAGGCCAAGTCTGATGGGGAGGAGGGTCCCCAAGCCCTCTAGAACAGCCGGATCAGAACTGAGGGGTGTCAGGCAAATATCTGAGGTCACCTGTCCCCACGCCCAGGACACCCCCTCTGAGTCCTGAGGGCGCCCAGGGCCTGTGGGCAGAGGAAGCTCTGGACAGCAGTTTCTTGGGGTCTGGGGAAGAACTGGACCTGTTGAGCGAGATTCTGGACAGTTTAAGCGTGGAAGCCAAGAGCGCAGGCAGCCTGCGGCCAAGCCAGAGTCTAGACTGCTGTCACAGAGGCGACCTGGACAGCTGCCTCAGCCTGGTGAGAGACAGCACACACCCCATCCCAATCTTCCCCGCCCCACCCAACTCGCCAGCCGCTGCCCCATCTGAAGGCCACCAACTTGCTGTCCCTCCACCCCTCCCAGCCCAACATACCAGGATGGCAACCGGAGGAGGAGAAACCCTCAGAGCCCCAGCCCTCGTCCCTGCCTGTGCACCTGCCATCCCTGCAACACACTCAGCCTTTGGACGACACCTGTGCCTCAAAGAACCCTGATCCCCAGCTGCCCTCAGAGGCCGACCAAGAAGTCACCTCTTCATCCCAGTCCTGGACAGCATCTGCAGACCCAAGCAGCCAAGGGACCCCTGAATCCTCCCCTTTCACAGAACCTCTAATCCTTCATCTCTCCCCTCCCCCCAAAGCAGCTGAAGATTCTAGAGCCCAGGAGAGCTCCTGCTCCACGCTCCCCACAGCTCCCACCCAGCCCGACCCTCCAGAAAGCCCCCCACCTCTGCCCCCCATAAAGCCCAACCTTGACATTGCCTGGACGTCCCAGCCCCTGAATTCTTCCTCGGGCCCCAGCTCTCCGGAGACCCCCACAACCCGGCCTCCCAAGGTCCTGCTAGCAAGGCATGCTCACCTCCAGCCACTGGAGCAGCAGGGAGCCCCCGACCCCCCTGCCCCACCCACCGGCAGCTGGCAAGAACCCCAGGCCAGGAGCCGACCCCGAGTCGCTGACCTTAAGAAGTGCTTTGAGGGTTAAAAGATCAGGGGTCCAGAGGACACCCAAGCCCCTCAATAAAGCCACAAGAGCCCATAGCTGGTTTTTCCTGGTGAGTTTATCTGGGGCCCTCTCTCTGCTCAGAAACCCACTCCACCCACATTCCTCCCTCTGGGGGGCATCTGAAACTCCCTAGGGGGGCATTGCAGGAAGTCCCCTGCCCGGTCCCCTAGGACCCTTGCAGCCTTACAATTCACCTCTGCAGTTGCTTCTTCCATCTAGGTTAATGCCCCACCAGCTCAAAGAAAGCTTTTATTATATCTCACTACCAATTTCATATAAATACGTAAAAAGTGAGCAGCCCCACCCTCCCTTGCCACCAGGGGCAAAGCCTTAGGATTGAAGCACCCTCTTCCCTTCTATTCTTAAGCACAAGGTGGATCTGACTGCCCAGAGAGGGCTGTGCCTTCATTCCCCAAAGGTCACACAGCAATGAAGGGGGGGGGGTTGAGAGGAGGGGACCTAGATGGGCAGGCAGCCCCGCACCGGCTCCTTGGAGTCTTGGGGGGCCCGGGCCTCAGCTGCATGGGAGAACTGCAAGAAAGGAGACGGGGTTGTCGGGCCGCACGGCACAGCGGAGATGGCTTAGCAAGCGGGGACCAGGTCCCCAGCCCCGGCACCCCCAGCCGCGGTCAAGGGCAAGCAGAGGCAGCATGCTGCGCGCAGGGCCTGCCAGGCGGGTGCCCCTCGCCCCTCTGCCCCCCCCCCCCCGTGTCCTCCTGAGCCGTCAGAGGCTGGTGTCTTGGTGGCAGCTGCTGTGTTCGAGCCAGCACCCGGCAGTCCTGAGCAGCGGCGGCGGCTGCAGCGGGCCCCAATGTTCAGATGAGCCGCTCCTCCGGCGGCAACTTGAGGTTGGGGGGCGGTGGCACACGGGCACCCACCTGCTCCTCGCTGCTGGGCCGGTAGGTGCCCTCCGTCTGCCGCTTCTCTCGAAGTTTCCGTACCAAGAGCGCCAGCCCAACAGCCAGGAGCAGGGCGCCCAGGATGGAGAAGACCACAATGATGGCGGTGATGGCTTCCTGAGACTGCGGCAAGGGGGCAGGTGTGAATCACCTGAGCCTGGGGATCCTGTCCACCCCCACCTGGGCGGCATCCTCCCCCACATACACGCACACACACCTGCCACTTTTGGCGACCTGGTCTGGGGTTCCTAGAACCTCATCCACTTTTTCCAGGGCTCCCCCACCTGCCAGGTCTGGGATTCCCGCTTTTCCAAGCACCTGCCACATCTGGGACCCCTGCTCCTGCCACATCTACCAAGTCTTAGCTCGCCCGCTGCCTGAGGGGCACACGGGGCTGCTGACACCTGCTGAGCAGGGTTCCTGTGTGCCCCCAGCGGCTCCTAGTCTCCCTGCTGTGGGACTTCGCATCTCCCAGTTTACCTCCATTATGATGCTCTGGTCTCTTCCACTTCGGGTTCTCCCATGCCACCCTGGCCTGCCACCTCTGGGGGCCGGGGTCTAGTCCCCTCTACTTGCTACATGTGGGACCCCCTAAATGACATCCCTGCTGCCCTCTTCCCACATGTACCCCCAACTCACCAGGGCCCCATCGGAGCTGGAGCCAGAGGGTGAAACAGTGGTGTTTCCATTGGCAGGAGTGGTCAGCGCTGTGGGGGCCGGACAGAGAATAAATCAGTCCCCAACTGGCCTTCCCGACTCAGTCCAGCCACACCTCACTAGGGCACTGCCCCAAGACCCCCGGCAGGGCCCACTTAAAACTGCCCCACTGAGTCTGTCTTTGGCAGGCAGCCCCCCCCTTCCAGCCCAGCAGAGCCCAGCAGGGAGACACCAAGGGCTGTTTGTGCTGAGTTGGGGGCTGTTATACCAGGAGGTGTCCGGAAGCCCAGCCCTCCCCCCTCACCTCTTGGGCCCAGGAGCCCTTAAGGACCTGGGCGGGTCTTGCTTTTCCCTGGTGTGTCTGACTCACACCTCCCCCCAGGCTCCCGAAACTGGAATTGAAGGACTGAATGGCTGGGTCCCCACCTAGAGCCAGCCCCTCCTCCCGGCTCCCAGACCACCCAGAACACCTCAGCTACACTCGGGTACATAGAGGTACACGAGTCTCCCTTTCTCCCGCGTTCTTTTTGGGGCCGGACACCCCAGCCTACAGTTCCACCCCTCTCGGGAACGCAAGAGTTCTCCTACACCAACTTCCACCGTCCAAGGAAGGAGCCAGAAATCCTAACCCCCCCCCACAGGCTAACCCTGTAGACCCCTCCCCAAGGTACCCCATGCCCACTCCCCAATTCTAGAGCCTTCTCTCGGCGCCGCAGGCCCCCGGCGCTTCTAAGCCCCGCCCCCAGCAGAGACCCAGGAATCCGGACCCTCCCCCCAGCGCGCCAGCCCGGTACCTACTTTGCCCCCGGGCTCGGCCCCAGCGGGCAGGCAGCAGAGGTAGGCCCAGCGCCAGGAGCAGCCCCAGGCCGGGGTTCGCCATGGGCCGGGTGACGGGTTGGCAGCGCCGGGGATGGGGCTTCTCGCGCTCGCCTCTCCTACCGCATCTCGCGCCCGGGGTACCTACGACTGGGCACCTGGAGGCGGGAGAAGGAGAGAGGCCCGGGTGTGGGGCTGGGGGCTGGACCCGGGCGCAGGCCCACGGGAGAGGCGACCGGCGCCAGGGCACCCCAGAGTCCCGCCCCGCCCCCGTCGCCAGAGGTCAGCGATTAAAGATTAACTTCCCAGGCGCGCGTTCCTGAGCTGGGGAAAGGAAGGGGAATGGGTGAAGGGGGCTGGGAGGCGACAGACCAAGCCGCGCGTCCTGCCGCCCCTACCTGGCCCAGGCGTCTTAGACCTCGCTCAAGTTCCTGGTCCCGATCCCTCTCTCGAACCCTCGGTCAGTCCGTCGGTCGCTCGGTCCGACCCCACCGGCTCCGCCCGCTCACGTGACCCGGAAAGTTTAGTCACTCACCTGGGAGGAGAGCGCACTTCCGGCTTGTGCACCTGAGCCTAGATGAGAGGGCGGAGCCAAGAAGGGGGCGGGGCCGCGCCCAGGGCGCACCTGTAACGGAAAGCCAATCCCATAATGAAGAAGCCTGCAGATGTCAGACGGACC
This sequence comes from Mirza zaza, assembly GCA_008750895.1. Taxonomy (NCBI): domain Eukaryota; kingdom Metazoa; phylum Chordata; class Mammalia; order Primates; family Cheirogaleidae; genus Mirza; species Mirza zaza. The sequence goes on from VSMD01110117.1 coordinate 19,172, forward strand.
TCACACCTGTACTGCCGGCACATCTGTAGGAGCGCACAGGTGTGAAAACACACGGGGCACGTAGACACGCGTGTGTGAGGCACTCCCGCCGAAAAAACACCTGCGTGGTCAAGACCTGTATGGGGACAAACCTGTATAGAAGACGCCTGCACAGATTCACGTGTAAGAACGCTTACAGGCTACAACTGTATTGAACAACATCTATATGGAAGCACACCTGTGTGGAAAACATCTGTAGAGAACACACCTGCATTATAGCAAACATCTGAGTGAGGCACTGTGGTACGGTGTAGACCTGTTTTGGAAACGCATCTGCATGGCACATCTGTGAAATGTACAACGCTTGTCTGGGGGAATTCCTGTGTAGAAATGTATTGTAAATACCTGTATGAGACACACCTGCAGGTAAGTACACCTGTATGGGACCTAGTTCTATGGAAACGTACTCAGATGGGTGTGTACTTGATGGAACACACCTACTGGGAGGGACACCGTATAATGCATTCATGGGTGGAGGAACACTTGTTGAGAAACGTACCTGTGAGGTAAAAGAAACCACCTTGTATGAGAAACACCTGCGTAGAATTGTGCTCAAGCGAGGGAAAGACCTGGAAACATCTGCATGAGGCACGCCCACATGGAAGCACATCTGTGGGGAGGACCAGCAGGACCGAGGCTCACGTGTATGGAGGCCCACCTGTCAGTGAAAAAAATAACACCTATTTGGGGCATCTCCGTGGGAAAACATCCGTATCCCTCATGTTGCGGGCCATCTGCAAGGAACACCTGTGAATGAAAACATCTGCCAGGGGACCCTTTATAACGGATCCATTTGCTGGCACACACCTGTTTGAACACACCTGTCTGGGCAGAGGCTGGGCAGGAACGAAACGTGTCAACCCCTGCCGTACCCCTTGGCGGGCATGAGCCCTGGGGAAGGAGGATCGCTCACCCTCCTGTTTCCTTATCTGGAACGTGGGAAAACCAGTACCACCTACTTTCTAGGGTTTTGGCGAGGACGACGCGAAAGGTGAGTAAAAGTCCTGGCATGTGCAGCGCGCTGAATCAAAGTCGGCTATTGTTATTATGAAGTGGTCTGGGCGCCCCTCCCCCTAATGGCGAGTCGAGAAACTGCGCCCGAAACTAGTGGGCGGGACAATCAGCAGGTGCAGCGAGCGCGACGAGCTGGGGCCCCGCCTCCAGCGCTTGGCCACCCGGTCACCTCCGGGACACTGAGACCCTCCACAAGCAGGTTTGGAGACAGCAGCCCGCCTGGCCTCTGGAGCCGGCCGCGGCCCCTTTAAGACTGCCTGGCGGGCGGTGGGACCGCGGGGGCCCAAGGCAGCCCCGGGTCAGCGGGGAGGCCCCGCCCAGTTGGGCGGGCGAAGTGGGCCGGGTGGGCGGGGCTCTGAAGGCTCCGGCCAATAGAAAGCCGACTTGGCAGCCGCGCCGCGAGTTGATCTTCCGTTTCCCGGTCTGAGTGAGACTGAGAAAGGAGGCGCGCGGGCGGGACGAAGAGACAGGGGTTGGTGGCGCGGGGCAGAGGGAGCACCGCGTCTTGATCTTCTGTTTCTGCGGCCGGGCGGGCAATGGGACACGGGCGGGCGGGCAGGCGGAGCGCTAGGTGGCGCAGGGTTCTTGCGCACATCTGAGGAAAGCGAGAACTTTAGTTCCCGAAAATTAGTAGGGGAGGGAAGTCAAGCGGAAAGAGATTACGAAACAATCCTTAACATCCTCCTACTTCACCGCCTTGGAGAAAGGGTAAAGGGGAAACTGAGGCACACAGCGGCAAGACCCTAGAGGCAAACTAGAACTGAGACGGTTGAGCGCCCTAGCCCCTCTTCCCAACAGGAGCTCCGATGCCCCCCGGCAGTGCAATGCCAGAGCATCCCAGACGTCCCTCCCCACGCCCCCAGCTCCGCCTTCGGCCCCCTCCCCCCAGTGCGGGGCGGGGGAGGAGACGCGAGTTCTGGCGCGGGCGGCGACGGCTAGCAGTCACCACCCCCTGCGAGCGCCAGAGCCGGACCAGCAGCGCCGAGGAGGCAGAGCCGGTGACCGCGGAGCTAGCCCTGCGGGGCCCCGGGGGGGAGGGGGAGCCGCAAAGCCCCCGCTGAGGCCGCCGTTGCCGGGCCTCCCCTCCCCCCCGGGCCGGCGCCATGCGGGGGGGCCCGGGAGACGCGGAGCGGCGACAGCGCTGGGGTCGCCTCTTCGAGGAGCTGGACAGTAACAAGGATGGCCGCGTGGACGTGCACGAGCTGCGCCGGGGACTGGCCAGGCTGGGCGGGGGCGGCCCAGACCGCGGTGGCCAACAGGTACCCCCGCCGGGGCCCCCCACCTAGAGCCCACGCCCGGTAACCCGAGCCCCTGAGTGGGCCGGCCGGAGCCGCTGGGGACTACCTGTGGCTGGACTCCAGGACCTGTGTCCGGGTTTCCTTCCCCTGACCCACGCGCGTCTGGCCTAAGAGGACGGCTCCAGACAGGGCCACGAGGCCCCTGGCCTGCAGTTCGGCCCCGGGCCAACACCGAACCTGGGGGTGGGGGCCGCCTGCCTGGGAACAGAGCGGGTGCCTTCCTGCCCGGGACACACCCTCCTCCGGACTCTGCGCGGCCCGAGGCGTGCCCTGCTCCCACCTCCGGGAGACACACCCTCCGCCCTCCCCTGGGCACCCCCTGCCCTGCAGCCGGTCGCCCCGGGCCCTGTGTTTACATTCTCCCGCCTGCTCTGTCGGGCTTGGCTCCTTGCCTGGGCTGCCCCAAGCCGGGGACCCAACCCAGTCTGAGACCACCCTCAGCTGGGGGAAAGGCACCTGTCGAGGAAAGAACTTCCCCCCCTCCCCCTACCTTGCAGGTGTTCCCCGCACCTGTACCCTCAGATGCCCCTAAAGCATCTCCACCTCCTCCAGTGCGGCCGCCCACTTCCCAGATGGGAACACCAAGGCCGCCATACTGCTCAGCTTGGATCTCTCCTGGCCCACATAGCTCAGGGCTGTCTCCCAGGGGAGCTCCTGAGACCACCATGTGGACATAGGTTGTTTCTTTAAAGAGCCAGCCGGGAGGACAGGCTTTAGAGACCAGCACCCAAGGTTACCACTTCCTGGCTCTGTGACCTTGAATGTGTTACTTGACCTCGCAGAGCCTCAGATGGCTCCTGGGGAAAACTGCTCAACTGATAAGCCACCTTCCATACCTATGGTGGCCTTGGGCATCTCGCAGGGAAGTGAACCGGCCGAGGGAGGTGGGTGACATCCTCTGTCCCCTTCCCCACCGCCAGGGCGCCTCTCCTGAGGATGGCGCTGACCCAGATGGCGGGCTGGACCTGGAAGAGTTTTCCCGTTATCTGCAGGAGCGAGAACAGCGCCTGCTGCTCATGTTTCACAGTCTCGACCGGAACCAGGACGGTAAGGCTGGCTGTCCCGCCTGGGGGGGGTGGGGCTGGGGCCGGGGGGCCTGGGAGACATCAGTGGGGTTAGAACTGGCAGGATGGGAGGAAGGGGGAGGGCCACTTCTCCCTGATGACTCACAGGCTATTTCGGGAGTGCTCCTCAGCCCCAGCTAGGTGGTTCGAGGCCCAGCCAACCCAGCCCACTTCCGTCTCCCTTCCCGGGCAGAACCCCTCATTTCTTTTGGATTCCCTATATAGGGGCAGAGACTGCCCCCAATAGCATCTTCTGGGTTCCAAATATTGCCTCTCAAGCCCCTGTGACATAGAGACCCCTATAGTCACCGCTGGATTCATTGATTTGTGGATCAGAGGACCCCCCCAATATTGCCCAGTTCCACCTCTGATGCCAGTGGGTCAGGGATTCTCACCCAAAACCCTGCCGCAAACCTTGCCCTGGGTTTCTGGGTCCCCTGGTCTCGGTGGACCATCTCCATTCCAAGCTGTCCTGATCCCTGGTCCTGGGGTCCCCTGGAGTCCCCACATACACACCGTCCCCTCCTCGGGCCCTCTCTCCAGGTCACATCGACGTCTCCGAGATCCAGCAGAGTTTCCAAGCTCTGGGCATTTCCATCTCGCTGGAGCAGGCAGAGAAAATTCTGCACAGGTGAGTCGTTATGGGTCTGGAATCCCAGGTATCTCAGGACCCTGGGACCCCTCGGCCACCTTGAACTTCTGGGCCTTAGCCCCAACCCCAAGGAGGGTAGAGCTGAGAGGTTGGGGCTTTGGAGTCAAACAGACCTGAGGCCCAGTTGCCTCATTTCTCCCAGCCTCAGTTTCCCCTCTGTAAAATGAGACCAGTAATACCACCTTCTCGAGATGTCCCCAGGACACGGTTAGTATGAGGACAGCCCTCGGAATGTGATTAGACCAGTACTAGGCATGTGGCAAGCTCCCAGTGTGTGGAAGCTCGCTCTCCCCTCAAAACTGCAAATCCCAGCAGAACCTCCCCCCAGCGCCCCCAGCCCCAGGCACTGAGCCTGTCCCCGCTCCCGTTCTCCCTGTCCCCCACCCCCAGCATGGACCGCGACGGCACAATGACCATCGACTGGCAGGAATGGCGCGACCACTTCCTGTTGCATTCGCTGGAAAACGTGGAGGATGTGCTCTATTTCTGGAAGCATTCCACGGTGAGGTGGGGGCGGCTTTCCCAACCGGGAGACTGTGCCCCCTCCCCCGGGGCGAGGGGGGTTTGTTCCTTTCTCCCAGGGCTTGGAAAGGCTGGGCCAGAATTCTCTAGAAGGAGAAGGCACTGGCAGCAGCTGGGAGATGAGACCCTCTCTTCCTCCACTCGGGGTGCAGGGGTCCCGTTTGGGACGTCTCTGCTATCCGATTGGAGCCCAGCCCTTCAGACTTCCTTTGGGGCCTCCAGGGGCGGCTTGTGGGGGCTGGAGATACAGAGAAGAAAGAGCTCCCCAGATGGGTCACCAGGCCGCCCAGCCTCCACCCACACGGCTCCCCTTCTGCCGGGTTCTCTTTGCCTGAATAAAGGGTTCTTGTGCTGAACAGAAAAGTTGGGACGCCACTGTCTTTGGAGGATCGAGTGGGATCCACTGGAACTGGGGGAAGGGATTGCTCTAGATCCCCACTTCCTGAGTGGGAATCCACAAGTGACGCATCCGGTGTGATCTCATGGCATCTGTGGGAGGGCGTGTGGCCCTGGGGGGAATCTTCTGGAATCTTTACATGGGAGGCCCTTGACTGGGATCCTTCAATGGGGTCTGATTAGCTCTGGAGAGATGTTCATGTGGCAGGATCCTTCGGTGGGATTTGGTGGGTCCTTTGGTGGGATTTGGTGGGTCCTTTGGTGGGATGTGGGACGGGTCTCCAAGAGGGATGTGAGGACCTTACAGGGAGACCGCTAGGCTGGATGTTTTGGTGGCATCTGGAGGGTCCAAGAGGCATCTCCTGGGCTCTCTAAGCAAGTGTCATTGGCACCCTCTCTGGCATCAACGGACGAGACTCCCTCCTCATTTAGGACTAAGCCACCTGTCCTTGTCTCTGCCATGGCATGACATCCCCAGCCCCTGTGCCCTCAGGTCCTGGACATTGGGGAAAGCCTGACTGTGCCGGACGAGTTCTCAAAGAAGGAGAAGCTGACGGGCATGTGGTGGAGGCAGCTGGTGGCTGGCGCGGTGGCGGGCGCCGTGTCGCGGACGGGCACGGCCCCTCTGGACCGCCTCAAGGTCTTCATGCAGGTAAGGGGCCCTGGAGAAACCCACCCACCCCCGCAGGCCCGGGACCCTGGAGGGGACCTCAAAACCGCCTTGTCTCCCCATTCAGGTCCACGCCTCCAAGGCCAACCGGCTGAATGTCCTGGGGGGCCTTCGGAGCATGGTCCGGGAGGGGGGCATCCGCTCCCTGTGGCGCGGCAATGGCATCAACGTACTCAAGATCGCGCCTGAGTCAGCTATCAAGTTCATGGCCTATGAGCAGGTGCGAGCAGGGGCAGGGAGGGGTATGCTTGGCGTGGGGTGGCCTGGGCTAGATGTGAAGACTTACGGGATTGGCTTGGGGGCAGGGGACGAATGAATGCAGGTCTCGGCAGTGGGCATCAGCCTCTCCGCGTGATGCCCCCAGCAGGTCGGTTCCATGGAAGTCAGGAGAACGGTGGAGTGCAAGGAAGGCTCAATCCCCGACACCCTCCCCATCCCTGTGTCTCCCACCCTCAGATCAAGCGGGCCATCCTGGGGCATCAGGAGACGCTGCGTGTGCAGGAACGCTTTGTGGCTGGTTCCCTGGCCGGTGCCACGGCCCAAACCATCATTTACCCCATGGAGGTAAGAAGGAGGGCCCCCAGAGGAGGGCCCATTGCCTGGTAGGGAGCCCTCTGTACCCACTTCACACCACATTTCATGACACGCACTGGGATGGTACCTCCGCCTCGCTCGAGTTCAAACTGCAGCTCGTTAGAGCAGTGCTGTTTCCTGCATAGCCTGTCTGGTTATTTGAGATATATTTTCTGGGGACAGCAGTGTTGGTTCATCACTGTTGGGATGGTCATCATGGGAGCCAGCTGTTTACAAATATGCCCCTTCTAAGGATAGGAAGCTTGTTCCCACGGGCAGCATTTCTAGGTGTCTAGCTGTTTTCAGAGAAATTATATCAGGCTTCAGGTTGTGCAGTGTATCATTAAAATTCTGAAAGTGGCAGAAAACTTAAATCACATAAATGAAGTCTACAGATGAGCAATTCAGGCCTGGAGTGGTAGCTTCAGAGTGTTGGGGACCCAGTTCCTTCTGCTTATCTTGTTGTTCCACCACCTCATGGACCAACATGGCTGCTGGTGCTCCGCCCATATCATAGCCCATATTCCAGCCAAGAAGGAAGAAGTGACAGAGGAGGAGGAACACCTCCACACCTCTAAGGATACTCTCTGAACCTCACATATACCTCCTTCTCCTCCTCCTGTTTTACTGGCTAGGACTCAGTGACACAGCCACATACCTAATGAATCGGGGGAAACAGAGTCTTCATTTTGTAGTGGCTGCGTGTTTGCCGAAAGTCACAGTTTCTATTGTTAAGAAAGGAGGGAACACAACAGTGGGACACAGTTAGTGTTGGCCGCCACATGCCACGCTCTGGTGGGCGTCACCATTTCTAGCTGTAGAGATTCGGGGTTAGCAGGAGATCGTAGGTGAGTGTTTTTTGCCGATTCGGTTATCATTCTCAAGGCATGGAGGGGTAGCTATTTCTAGGTGACTTCATTCCTGGAGGTAGTGGTTTGGGGGCGGGGCAGCTTTTCCAGGGGTAACCGGAAACTCCCCAGGTGCTGAAGACGCGGCTGACCCTGCGCCGGACGGGCCAGTACAAGGGGCTGCTGGACTGCGCCAGGCGCATCCTGGAGCGCGAGGGGCCCCGCGCCTTCTACCGTGGCTACCTGCCCAACGTGCTGGGCATCATCCCCTACGCGGGCATCGACCTGGCCGTCTACGAGGTCTGTGGGCAGCCCGTCCCCCCCCCTCCTCCCCGTCCGGGATGTGCTCTCGGGACACCCCTTCCCCTGGGGCTGGCCCGGCTGACCTCCCACAGCCAGGGATGGAATGACAGCACCTTGGGCTTGGGACTCCCCCCGGGGGGGGGGGCCCTCCAGACACTAGACTCCCTGCCTCCCTCCCGCAGCGGCGACAACCTTTGATTTGCGGTTCCTGGATCCCCCAAAAGCCAGGGAGCCAGAACTGCCAGAGCAGGAAAAGACGCGTCTCAAAGATGCACGCCTTCCCCGCAGCCTGTGCCCCACCCAGCCTCTGTCTCCAAGCCAGTGTCGTCTTCAGGGCCCGCCTGGTCGAGCATCCCTCACCCCTCGACTAGCGTCTCGGGGACCTTGACCAACAAAGGCGGGAGCAGGGAGTTTTTGCTGTTCTTATTCCGGGGACCCTCATCTGTTGCTTTTCCCGCCTCCTGGTGGGACTGCCAGGTTCCGCCTGCCCTCCCAAGTCACAGCGGCCCCAGATGTCCCCAGAGTCCCCCCCAGAATCTTTGTACCCGAGGCAGGGCCAGCTCCACGGACATGCAACCTATGAAGTCGCTCAGAAAGGCCCCGTGTTTGGTTTTGTTTCTTTGTTTTGAGACAGGGTCTTGCTCTGTCACTGTCACTGAGGCTGGAGTACAGTGTCATCATCACAGCTCACTGCAGCCTCAAACTCCCTGGGCTTAAAGAGATCCTCCTGCCTCAGCCTCCCGAGTAGCTGGGACTACAGGCATGCGCCGCCACGCCTGGCTAATTTTTTTCTATTTTTTAGAGAAACAGGGTCTCACTATGTTACTCAGGCTGGTCTTTTTTTTTTTTTTTTGAGACAGAGTGTTGCTTTGTTGCCCAGGCTAGAGTGAGTGCCCTGGCGTCAGCCTAGCTCACAGCAACCTCAAACTCCTGGGCTCAAGCAATCCTCCTGCCTCAGCCTCCCGAGTAGCTGGGACTACAGGCATGCGCCACCATGCCCGGCTAATTTTTTCTATATATATTAGTTGACCAATTAATTTCTTTCTACTTTTTTTATAGTAGAGACGGGGTCTCGCTCAGGCTGGTTTTGAACTCCTGACCTTGAGCAATCCGCCCGCCTCGGCCTCCCAGAGTGCTAGGATTACAGGCGTGAGCCACCGCGCCCGGCCTCAGGCTGGTCTTGAACTCCTGGCATCCAGCAATCCTCCTGCCTCAGCCTCCCAAAGAGCTAAGATTACGGGCATGAGCCACCGCGCAGAGCCTCCATTTAGTTTCATGCTCTACTGCTGCCATCTTGAAATTCTTAACAATTTTCCAACAAGGGATCCTCCAATTTTACTTTGCGCTGGATCCCCACCAATCACGTAGCCGGCCCTGATCTCAAATACTCTGTAGCACCCATCCATCCTCGTCCTCCCCGGCGCCCCGCATCTAGACGGCCGAGTGAGACAAGGATGTCACTCATTCATTTGTTCCTCTACCTTTTCGTTCACTCATGCGCTTGGCGAGTATCCACTGAGCATCCACTGGGCGCCGGGCACCGCGCTAACTGCCGCAGGGGTGGTGGCGTCAAGCGAGACCAACGCGATCCCTGTCCTCCTGGAGCCCATTCCAGAGAACCAGGCAGTCAGGTAGTGAGTAAGACAGTGTCAGCTCCGGATAAGTTCCCAGAAGGTGATGAATTGGGATTCGTAGTGGAGCGCAGCAGAGGGCAGGAGAGGGGTTGAAGGACCCCCATGAGGAGGTGCCGCTGAAGCCGTGAGTTGAGTGTATTTTCAGAACAGAGCGCGGCCCAAGCAGAGAGCACAGCAAGGTCTGGAAGCAGCAGTGAACTGTGACCTTTTAGAAGAGTAGAAGTCTCAAGTGGCTGGAGAGAACCGATTAGGGCAGAAGGCGTAGTCAGAAGATCGTGCACAGATTCAACAATGAGGGTATCGGTTTATCCTAAGTGTGATAGGAAGCCATTAATGGCCCTGAGCAGGAAAAGGACACAATCTTATTTAATACGTTCTTCACCCAAAAAAAAGGAAGTTTGGAAGTCTTAAGAAGTTTTAGAACCCTGAGCCCACTTAGACTTTCAAAATCTGTGTTAGCCTCTTTTTTTTTTTTTGAGACAGAGTCTCACTTTATTGCCCAGGCTAGAGTGAGTGCCGTGGCGTCAGCCTAGCTCACAGCAACCTCAAACTCCTGGGCTCAAGCAATCCTGCTGCTTCAGCCTCCCAAGCAACTGGGACTACAGGCATGTGCCACCATGCCCGGCTAATTTTTTCTATATATATTAGTTGGCCAATTAATTTCTTTCTGTTTTTTATAGTAGAGATGGGGGGGTCTCTCTCTTGCTCAGGCTGGTCTCAAACTCCTGAGCTCAAATGATCTGCCCACCTCGGCCTCCCAGAGAGCTAGGATTACAGGCGTGAGCCACCGCACCCGGCCTGTGTTAGCCTCTTAAAGGCTCTGAGAAGTCCTGCAGTAAAGTGACTTAACTCTTTTAGCTCAGTGTTGGCCATAGTTATCTAGTCTTCAGAACCTCTTTTCAACAGACAGCTCTTAATAAGCCATTAAACATCTGTCTGGCAAATGCTGCTCCAAATGCAAAAGAAGGCTACTAAAATTACAAAGGCAACTTGTAAACACCTTTTTCACCTGTGCTATGCCCGGGCCAGGCATTACTAATCCATCACAGCACTGAATTCCTCTCAACACACTTCCACTTCCAGGCAGCCATTACCAATGGATTAGAACTGATGTCGGAAATGGCCAGGCGTGGTCATGGCGACATGGCTCACGGCCGTCATCCTAGCACTCTTGGAGGCTGAGGCCGGAGGATGTCTCGAGGCTTATAAAGGCGTGACTCTATTCTCTGCCTCTGTTGTCACCCGGCTGTCTTAATACGTGTGCATCTCTGTCTCTGTGTCCAGTCCTATTGGGCTAGGGGGCCCACCCTCCTCGTCTTCCTTTGCTAATTATATCTGCAGAGATTATTATTTCCATAGATGGTCACATTTTAAGGTGCCGGGGGTCGGGACACCCACGTCGCTTTTGCAGGGAGACACAATTGCACCCATAACCGTGGGTTATCAAGCAAGTTATCACTGCCGGCAAACGGAGCTCAGTTTCGCTGGGGACCTCTGGGAGGCAGCACAGGCCGTGCCCTGCCAGAGAGGTGAGGGAGCCGGGGTATGCATGCCCCGAGTCAGGCATTCGAAGGCTGCTTCTGGAGAATTCTCCCTTTCTTCCTGCCTGCTCCTAAGTGGGCAGAGCAGCCCGGCCCGGACCAGACAAAGTCCTCAGGCCGAGCTGGAAGTCGGCAGGCCTGAACCGAGGGGGTTCGGGGCGAGGGTGGGGCGCCCCCAGCTTGGGCAGCGTATCTGTCTCCCACGGCTGCTGTAACAAATGACCGGGAACTTAGTGGCTTAAAACGACACGGGGTATCATCTCACGGTTCTAGACATCAGAAGTCCAAGATGCACTTCCTGGGCTTTATAGAATCAAGGTGTTGGCAGGGCTGGGTTCCTTCCGGAGGTTCTAGAGCAGAGTCTGTTCCCTGGGCTTGAAAAGGCTTCCAGAGGCCGCCTGTGTTCCGCAGCTCAGGGTCCCTTCCTGCGTCCTCAAAGCCAGCAGCGTAGAATTGTCCCCTCTCTCCCTCCCTCCCTCCCTCGCCCTCTCTCCTCTGCCTCCGTCTTCACATCCACCATCTACTCTTCTCTTCCAAAGGCCCGTGATGGCCTTGGGCCACCCAGAGGGTCCAGGATAATCTCCCCCATCTCAAGGTCCCTAACCGAATCCCATCTGCAAGCTCCTTTGTGCCACGTCAGGTAGCATGTGCTCGGGCTCAGGGCTCTAGGGCCTCATTATTCCCACGGTCCAGGGATCACTGAGCAGGGGGGTCTAGGGAAAGAGCTGGCACAGCCCCCGGGAGGCACTGAGTGCTTCTTGGCTGGTACCCGCTGTCATGGGGTGCAGAGCTGGCCGGCAAGGTCCCGCTGTCAGTCTAACCCTCTTCCCTCCTGCTGCAGTGGCCGCCTGGCCCAGCCCTGGGGAGACAGGAGAGGGAAGTAAGAGGGGAATTTTGGCCTTATCTAGCCCCCCACCTCCTCCCAAGCCTCCACTGTGGGTGGCCCCTGCCCCACTCCCAGCTGTCCACGCCAGGGGCCGGGTATCCCCCAAACCACCCCACCACTCCCTTCTCCACTCCAGACCCTGAAGAACTGGTGGCTCCAGCAGTACAGCCACGACTCGGCAGACCCAGGCATCCTCGTGCTGCTGGCCTGCGGCACCATCTCCAGCACCTGCGGCCAGATAGCCAGTTACCCCCTGGCCCTGGTCCGGACCCGCATGCAGGCCCAAGGTGAGGCCTGGACGGGAGGATGGGACGAGGCCAGTCTCCCCACGCGGGCCAGTCCCGGGCTGGGACCCTCCAGCATTTAGATGGCCTGTCCGGGTCCCAGTGACCTACTGGGGGCATCCGAACGGGGGTCCTTGACCCTTAGGGCGCTGTGGATTAACCATGGCGAGCTCCCTGGCAGCCTCGGCTGGGAGGCCGCCGTTGGCGAAGGCCTGGCGTTTCCAGGCTGGTAACTCGAGCTCGGACTCGCAAGCCTGGGTCGTAGAGAGCAGGCGGCTAGGAGCAGCGTAGGGAGAGTCAGGGCCCGGGGGACTGTCGCTGCCATTTGCATTTTTCTTCTATGGGTTCTTCTCCCCAACACACAGCCCCCCACCCCCACCCCCAAACCTCCCACCACCTGCGAGTCTGTTTTGAGAATTTCCTCGGGAATTTTAGCATTTTGTGATTTTTTTTTTCCCCTGGGGATGTCAGGGCACGAGACAGACATGGCCCCGAAGTCCTAGAGCTCCCGGGCCTGAGAGGCGGAATGGCGCTAAATAAATCATTGCACGATTAAGTATTGATGGCGGGTTCACTGAAGGGGTGGAGGACTTAGGCTGACTTAGGCTGGGGTGACAAACAGGGCTCCCCTGAAGAGCTGGCTTTGGAATAGAGGGTGGAGGGTGCACAGGAGCTAGCTGGGGACAGGGGGCCGTGGAGTTCCAGAGAGAGGACATGTCTAGCCTGTCTCCTACCAAACACACACACACACACACACATATACCTGCTCTGTTTCTAATTGTCCTCAAACTTGGGCCCCCAAGATTGGGGTGAAAGGGTGAGCTGCCAGTGCCAAGGCCAGTGGAAGTTCTGACTCAAAGCGGTAGGTCCCACCGTGAGTCTAACCTGCTTCCCTCCTGCTGCAGCGGCCACCCGGCCCAGCCCTGGGAGGGGAGGTGGTCACAGGGGGAAGCGGGAGGGGAGCTTTGGCCTTACCTGGCCCTCTGCCCCCTCCCAGCCTCCGTCGAGGGCGGCCCCCAGGTGTCCATGCTGAGTCTGCTCCGTCACATCCTGTCCCAGGAGGGTGTGCGGGGCCTCTACCGGGGCATTGCCCCCAACTTCATGAAGGTCATTCCGGCCGTGAGCATCTCCTATGTGGTCTACGAGAACATGAAGCAGGCCTTGGGGGTCACGTCCAGGTGAGGGACCCGGAGCCCGGCCCCCTGCCCCGCGACCCCTCGCCCAGGTCACCACGTCCCCCCCACCTCGCTGATGACCCGACCACGGAGCCCCACGCTTCGGCCACTGGATCCCGACACTCCAACTCTAGATCCCAGGTCCCCCCGGTCCTGCCGCCTCAGCTGTGGATCCCGCTCTTTGGCCGCCAGACCCCAGAGCACCCACGCCCCAGCCCTCAACCCCTCCCCGCCCCCAGGCCACTGGACCCCGCACCCCCAAGGTGGATCCCACGTTTCCGGTGCCATCCACCGTGTCCTTGACCTCCGCGTCTTAACCACTGGATCCCACTTAACTCAGCGAATGGATCCCGGCACCCCAACCACAGGAGCACATGTCACCCCGGCTGTACCCCAGCTCCCTCGGGCACCCAGCCCGGTGTCCCGGAGCAGCTCTGGATCCCAGGTGCCCCAACCCCAGATCCACATGCCGGGCGAGCGCTGGCTCTCCAAGCTCAGCCGCGGGGTTCCGGACGTCAGGAAACCTCAGCTGCCGCCGGATCCTGCCAGTGCGATGCACGCGAGCTCCTGGGGCCCCCGCCTCTGGGTCCCTGCACCTCAAGCTCCACACCCTCGGCGCCCAGCCACAGGATCCCAGATGCCCAGGCCCCGACTCACTGGATTCTGGCTCCTAAAACCCACGCAGGAGCCTAACAGCACAGCAGTCCGCAGCCACTGGACTCCAGATTCTAGAACCCAAATCCTTCTGCCCTTTATCGCTGGGTGCTGAGACCTCACGCACAGAAGGGTCCGGCCCTCGGTTCCTGGTTTCCGGCCTGCATGCTCCAGGCGCTGGGGTCCGAGGGCTCAGGCTCCATAATCTAGACCCTAATAGCCCAATCGCACCCTCCCGGGTCCCACACGGCCGCGTCCCAGACCCACGCCAGAGCCGGGTGACTCTGCCATGAGGCCACACATGGTCTACGGACCGCAGGGAAGCCCAGATCCCACCTGCCCCACAGCTCTGGAAAACCTAGAGGATTTGTCCCAAGTCCTGGTGCGGGACATCGCCAGGCAGCAGGGGAAGGGGGGCCTGTCCCCCGATCCGTGTGGGTCCTGGGCCCTCCCGCACCTCCTGGTGGGGGGGGGTCCCTTCCCTGGAACGGCGTCCATGCCTGCCCCGCCCCACCCCTGCGCGTCTTCCATCCACTTCCCACCTCACAGGCCCTAACCCCCAGGGCCTGGGGCCCTTTGGAGGAGCCAGTCGCTCATGCTTGGGGGCTGCACCAGTCAGAAGCCAGGAGCAAATCTGCATAGCCCACCCTTCCCTAAATCCAAGCATCCAAATTATGCAAAAGCAAACAAACAACAAAAAAAAGCCAAATCCCAAAACTCATTCCGGGTCTATTTTTGTAGCAGAGAGAGGAGCGAAGCCTCCCTCCCTCTCCAACCCAAGCCCCAGCCCCCCACCCCCCACGTTCTGCACTTTATAGCTTATAGAGTCTGAGCTTAGGATAATCGGGGGACCCCACGGACAGACGTAGAGAGACGGCCTGGGATGTTGGGGGGCTGGAGGACTCCCCCGCGGCTTCCACCTCCACCACGCCCCGCTCCCCGCCCGCGTGTGTTATTTCAAAGGAAAATAAAAGGAATAAATTTTCTAAGCTCTTTTACTGTGGTTTTTCCTGAAAAGGGGTGGGTGGATGTGGGACCCCCCTAAACCTGCCCCCGGGGAAGGGACATGCGGCAGCTTCCCATCACACACAGTTCTAAGAGCCAGGAAATGACTCTCTTCAGCCTCAGTTTCCACATCTAAGAGAAACGGGGTGGGGGTAGGGGGGAGTCTATATGACTCCTTCTAGTTTTATTCTGTATTTTTTTTCTAATTACATGAGGGTATTGGTTTCCTAGGGCTGCCGTTACAAATTACCACAAACTGGATGACCCAAAACAACAGGAATTTTTATTAGCCTTTTTAAAATCAAATACAAGACGTGAAATTTACCATTTCACCCATTTTTTTAAATTTACTATTTTTCTTTTTCTCTTTAGAGACAAGGGGGTGGGGTCTCACTGTGTTGCCCAGGCTGGTCTCGAACTCTTGGCCTCAAAGGATCCTCCCACCTCAGCCTCCCAAAGTGCTGGGTTCACAGGTGTGAGCCACCATGCCCAGTTCATTTTAACCATCTTTAAGTGTAAATTTGTGTGGCAGCAGGAACACATTCACGTCACTGTCCAGTGATGTCCCCTTCTGTCTCCCCTCCAGTCCCTGGCAGCCTCCATTCTACTTTCTGTCTCTGTGACTCTGGTGACTGTAAGGACCTCGTATAAATGGAATCGTACAGTATTTGTCATTTTGCGTCTGGTTTACTCCACTTAGCGTAACACCTGTGAGGTCATCCACGTCGTAGCATGTGTCAAAAATTCCTTCCTTTGTGTGGCTGTACAGATGAACCACACTGTGTTCATCCATTCGCCCATCAGGGACCACTCGGGTTGCTTTCACTTTTGGACTACCGTGAATAAAAATTCCAGAGGCTAGACACGTAAGAGGATGCCTTTCCGTATTTTGCCAAGTGCCTATTTCCAAATAAGGTCACCTTTACAAGTCCTAGGAGTTCGGGCCCCAAGCCACACCTTTGTGGTGGATAAAATTCATCCCACAACAAGCGATTCAAATTCATTGCAGAAAAAAACAGAAAATTCGGAATATCGATTAGATAGATAGAAATGTATATGCGTGTATCTCAAAGCCCCTACATAACCACCGTGAGGCTATTGACTTATATTCTTCCGAACTTTTTCCTGTGTAGACTGTGATCGTCACCCTTCAAAGTGTTCCCCAACAGCTCTTTCCTCTTAGTAATTATGCTCCTGTGAAGTTCCCTCTCTCATTGTCCCGGGGTAGGTCCCTTTAACCAAGAGATTGCAGAACGGATGGTATATTACATCCCCGATCGGGTTATAGAAAACACAGCAGCTACTATCTTGGTGACATTTCTCTCTCTCTCTTGGTATCATGTGCTCTGAAGGAAGCCAGTAATGACGAGCGCCAGCCAATACCCATGTAACAGAACTTGGAAGAGGATCGCCCCATCTCTGGCCAACCCCACAAGAGACCCTGGAGACCCCAATCCCTGGAGATCCTTCCACCAAAACAACTGGATCTCAGGTCCTGGATCCTGGAATCGTAGACCCCTATGCCTCAAACACTGGATCACGAGGACACCCGGCTAAGCTGCTACTGACTTCCCAGCCCTCAGAACTGAACCTGGGTGAGAGGATAAATGTTTGTTATTTTAAGCCGTTAAAATTTCTTTGGAGGGGAGTAATTTGTTACACGGCAATAGCTAGCTAATACATACGCACTTACAGATATTTGATTTTCCGTGCACGAGGAAAAAGGATCAAACCTTGCTAACTATTTTGTATTTTTCCTTCCTCTAAGTTATATTTTTATATCCCATGACAGTCTGGCTGCGAAGTAGGAAGCTCTGCCAACTACCATGCAGTATGACCTCTGACAGACTCAGTTTCCCTCCCCACATCAGGGGTGTTTCAACTGACATTGTTAAAACAAGAAGAACTCATTTAGTGAGCAAGTACTATGCACCCTCACCCTGTGACAAGCCTTTTAACGTATTCTCGCATTCATTTATTCATTGAACACTTACTATGTGCACTACGTAGACACGGGATACAGAATAAAACAGACAAACATCTCTGCCCTCATAGATGCTATGTTCTAGTGGGGAGACATTGACAATAAATAACACGAATAAACATACAGCAGTGTAGAAAGCAAACAGGAAAATAAAAGACGGGGAAAGGGTAGCAAAGATTGCAGGGCAGAGTTTAAATTTTAAATAGGGTGGTCTAGGAAGGCCTCATAAAGGTGACAGTTGAATAAAGACTTTAAGGTGGTGGGGAAGGGAGCCATGGGATGTCTGGGGGAAAGCATTCTGGGAAGAAGGCACAGCCTGTGCAAAGGCCCTGGGGCAGGATGTGCCTGGCGTGTTGGAGGCACAGCGAGGAGGCCGGTGTGGCTGGAGCAGAGTGAAGAGGGGAAGAGAGTAGTAGGGAGGGGATGGGGGAGGACTTGGGCTTTGACTCAGAGGAGAGTGGGAGCCATGGAGGGCTGTGGGCAGAGGAGGAATGGACCCTGACTCGGGTGCTCACAGGCGCCCTCTGGTGGCTGCTGAGGGGAGGACAGACTGGGGCAGGGAAAGGCAAGGGCAGGACCCAGGGACCAGGGGCAGATGAGGGTGGCGCCCCCACGTGGACACTGAACGAAGCAGCCAGAGTGTGGATGTATTTGGAAGGCTAAGCCAACAGGCTTTGATGATTTGAGTGTGGGCACGAAAGGGAAAAAAGGAGTCAGGAAGCAAGTCGAGTATTTCGACCTAAACAAGTCAGGTGACGGAAGTGCCCTCCGCTAAGCCTCTCATTGGATCCTGCTGACGATACCGTGTAGCAGAGCTCATCGTTACTCCCCCAACGCCCAGATGGGAAAACGGAAGCTCAGAGAAGGAAAGTGGGAACCCCAAGATCACACAGCAACAAGCACTCAAGATGGCATTCGAGCCAGGAACATCTGACATCAGACCCACGCCAGTCTCGCTTTGGGGCCCAACGGTGTCTCTCTCTCACGGAGCTCCAGCGCCATCTCCTCGTCCCTCGCTTAGTTGCCGTGACTATGAAACCCAGTGTGTGAGTCTCCTCTGGCTGCTGTGACAAGTGACCACAAATGTGGAAGCTCCAAGCAACGTGCATGTGTTATTCCGGAGGTCAGGGGTCTGCCATGGGGCTTGCTGGGCTAAAACCAAGGTGTCAGCAAGGCTGCTTCCTTCTAAAGGCTCACAAGGGAAAATCCATTTCCTGCCTTTTCTGGCTTCTAGAAGCCACCTGCATTTCCCTGGGTTCATGATCCCCTTCCTTCCTTGGCGAGAAAGAGAAAGACAGAGAACAAACAGTGGCTCCAGCAGCGCTGTGATCCCAGTAGCACTTTGGGAGGCCAAGGCGGGAGAATTGCTTGAAGCTAGAAGTTCAAGACCAAGCTGGGCAACACAGCAAGACCCCACCTTTGGGAAAAAAATAAGAAAAATCATCTAGGCGTTGTGGTTCGTGCCTGTAGTCCCAGCTACTTGGGAGGCTGAGGCAGGAGGATCCCTCAAGGCCAGAAGTTGGAGGCTGCAGGGAGCCATGGTAACACCGCTGGACTCCAGCCTGGGTGACAGAGCAAGACCCGAGCTCTGATCTCCCTTTTCTTATAAGGACACTAATCCTATCACGGGGGCCCCACCCTCAAGAACTCATCTAGCCCTAATTGCCTCCCAAATGGCCCACCTGCAAATCCCATCCCACTGGGGGACAGGACTTCGACATAATAATGTTGGTGACACGATACCCAGTGCACTGCAAGCACACAGTCACCGGTTTGGGGGTCAGGACATGAACCTTTGTAAGGGGGCAGGGAAGGCTCGCAGCTCTGCCCGCCACACTCAGCAAGGTCACAGGGCTTCTATGACCTCACTGTCCCCTAAGCGCCCCACCCACCAGACACTGGGCAGGCAGTGGCCAGTAGCCGGACAGGCAGACGACTCCTCAGGAATTTGAATCCAGGCGTCCTCACCTCTAGCTGCCATGGGGCCTCCCGGCCAGGAGGCCGAGAAGCCTTGCTCGAGGGTGCAGACCCTGCTGAAGAGGGTCAAGGCCCTCGTCACCAAAGCCCCACCCCCGCCGCCCCCACCCCCGCCCCCGCCGCCACCCCCACCCCCGCCCCCCTCCTGGAACCCAGGCTGCACCCACGTGTACGGGTACGTGTTCGGGCACGTGCGTGAAAACAACCCAGAGCACCTGCCGTCCCAGCAGGTGAGCCGAAAGGGGCAGGTCTGGGGGCGGGGGCGGGTGGCTCTCTCACCAGGAGGGTGTCCCAGAGGCGAGCCTGGGGGCGAGTGAGGGTGGGCCAGGGCTGGCTGTGCCCCCGCAGGTCCTCGACACTGGAGAGCAGCTGATGGTCCCCGTGGAGGTCTTGGAGGTGGACAACGAGGGAGCCTTGTGGAAGTTTCTGCTCTCGGGAGCCATGGCGGGGGCCGTGTCGCGCACGGGCACGGCCCCTCTGGACCGCGCCAAGGTGTACATGCAGGTGTGCCGGGTGGCGGGGCCGGGCGGAGACGACGCTGGCGAGGTTCAGGATGGGGTGGAGGCTGGAGTCAGGGCCGTCGACAGCGGGGCTGGGGGCATGGCTGGCCCATGCGGACGGATGGGGCTCGGGCCTGAGTTGGGGGCATTCACTAAGGGCCGGGACCCGACCCACGCTGGGCCCAGGCCGGAGCTGGAAACCAGGCAGCTGGGGCTGGGGGCTCTTTGGGTGGGACCAGAGGGAAGACGGAAGGTGGGACGGATGGGACAGGAGCGTGGGCGCTGCTGGCTTTGGGCCTGGCTTGGTCTGGACACTCGCAGGCCCGGCCTGGGGAGGCGGTGGGGGAAAACAAGCTTAGGAGGGGCAGGGGCTGAGCGTTGGCGGAGGATGGGGGGCTGTGGTCCAGGCTGGGACGGGGACAGGGCCCAGGGCTCTTGACGGGGCTCCTCCAGGGCCCTGCCTCTCCCACCCCCCAGGTCTACTCCTCCAAGACTAACTTCATGAACCTGCTGGGGGGGCTCCGGAGCATGGTCCAGGAGGGGGGCGTCCACTCCCTGTGGCGCGGCAACGGCATCAACGTCCTCAAGATCGCCCCCGAGTACGCCATCAAGTTCTCCGTGTTCGAGCAGGTGGGGAACTGGCGGGGATGCTGTCCCCAGCTCAAGCCCAAACCCCTCCTGCACCCCCGTAAAAGTCCAAGTCCTGGTCCCAGACACACACGCACCCTCCGGCCCCCTCTCGCTGGCCGGGCTTCCCAGGGGAAGGTGGCCGGCTCCGCGCTCACACCACTCTGTCCCTCGCCAGTGCAAGAATTACTTCTGCGGCGTGCACGGGTCCCCGCCCTTCCAGGAGCGCCTCCTCGCGGGCTCCCTGGCTGCGGCCACCTCCCAGACGCTCATCAACCCCATGGAGGTAAGAGACCGTCTGCCCTGCGCCGAGGAAACACCACGGAAATTAGTTTCCATCGTCCTCCTCCCCTATTTAACCTGTCCTCTTTAACCTCCAACTTCTGGGCTCAAGGGATCCTCCTGCCTCAGCCTCCCAAATAGCTGGGATTACAGGCATTAGCCACCGCGCCCGGCCTTTCTTTTTTTCTTAAAAAAATTAATTTTCTTTTCTTTTTCTTTTTTTTTTTTTTTTTTTGTTGTTGTTGTTACTCTTCATTTCACACTGATACAACTGATCTGGGACTTTAACCCTCCTTCTTGATGTGAACTATGCATCAAACTTTTGAGTAGAAAGTACAGTGAGTTTCCATATACCTCTCCCCACTCACACAAAGTATCTTCTATTGTTAACAGTTCACATTACACTGGCATATTTGTTACAATTGATGCATTGATGTTGATACATTATTATTAAGGGAAGCCCATAGTGTACATTAAGTTTCACTCTGTGTTGTACAGTTCCCTGGGTTTTTGACAAACATATAATGTGTCCACATGAATAGTTTCACTGCCCTAAAAAGCCTGCTCACCCCTCCTGCCTCTCCCCAATCCCTGGCACCACTGATCTTTCTACTGACATACTTTTATGTTCTGTCTTTAACTGTTTTTTTTTTTTTTCTTTGAGAGAGAGAGAGACAGGCTCTCTTGGCCAGGCTGGAGTGCAGTGGCATCATCACAGTTCACTGCAGCCCCAAACTCCTGGGCTCAAGGGATCGTCCCCCATCAGCCTCTCGAATAGCTGGGACTACAGGTGTATATCACCACACCCAGCTAATTATTTTAAATTATTTTTTAAGATGGGGTCTTGCTATGTTGCCCAGGCTGGTCTCAAATTTCTGGCCTCATGTGATCCTCCTGCCTCAGCCTCCCAAGTGGCCACTGCACCCACCTTCCATATAAACTTTTTTTTTTTTAAAGAAACAAGGTCTTGCTCTGTCACCCTGGCTGGAATGCAATTGCCCAATCATAGCTCACTGTAACCTTGAACTCTTGGCCTCAAGCAATCCTCCCAAAGTGCTAGGATTACAGGCATGAGCCACCACACCCAGCCCGTATAAACCTTCAAATCAATTTGTCAGGTGAAGAAAACAAAATCACCTATTGGTATTTATTTGTGTCTCAGGAGGATGGTGTTAAATTCACAAATAAGTTTAGAGATTTCTGCCATCTGTATGATGCTGAGTCTACGTATCCAACAACATATTCCATTCATTTGAGTCTCTTTGAATGTCCTTTAATGGTATTTTAAGGTTTTCTTCTTATAACTCTTGCACTTGTCTCGTTATGCTTCTTTCTAAGTGCATTAGTGTCCAATTGTTGCAGAACAAATTGCTACAAATTGAGCAGCATAAAATGACACACATTTGGCCGGGCCTGGTGGCTCATGCCTGTGATCCTAGCACTCTGGGAGGTGGAGGTGGGCGGATCACTCGAGGTCAGGAGTTCGAAACCAGCCTGAGCAAGAGCGAGACCCTGTCTCTACTATACAAATAGAAACAAATTCATTGGTCAACTAATATATATAGAAAAACTTAGCCGGGCATGGTGGCGCATGCCTGTAGTCCCAGCTACTCGGGAGGCTGAGGCAGGAGGATCGCTTGAGTCCAGGAGTTGGAGGTTGCTGTGAGCTAGGCTGACGCCACGGCACTCACTCTAGCCTGGGCAACAAAGCGAGACTCTGTCTCAAAAAAAAAAAAAAGACACACATTTGTTACCTCACAGTTTCTGTAGTGCTGCTTAGGTGAGTCTTCTGCTTAGGGTCTCATCAAGCCAAAACCAAGGTGTCCACAGTGCTACAAAGGAATGCATCTCACAAATAGCCTAAAAATAAAAAAATGGATAAATGGAAAAAAAAAAAAAGGAACCCATCTGCAGCTCGGATCCTTTTCCAAGCTTCCTGGTTGTTGGCAGGATTGAATGCCTTATGATTGTACAACTGAGGTCCTCGGTTCTTAGGGACCACCATTGCTCTCCGCCACGTGGCCATCTTCATATACAAGGCAGTTTGCTTTTTTGTCACCCAATAGGAGGCTGGGTACAGTGGCTCACGCCTGTGATCCCAGCACATTCTGAGGCTGAGGCGGGAGGATTGCTTGAGGTGCTAGGAGTTTGAGGCTGCAGTGAGCTATGATGATGCCACCACACCGTAGCCTGAGAGACAAAGGGAGCCCTGGGAGGGAGGGAAGGAGGGATGGAAGGAGGGAAGGAAGGAAGGGAGGGAGACCCAATAAGAGAGTGCTTCCTGTCTCTCTGACTTCTTGTTTCTGGCTACAGACTCTCATTTTAAGCACTCATTGATTAAGTCAGGCCCACCAAGGACAATTTCTCTTTTGATTACCTTAAAACAGTGGTCCCAGGTCAGGCATGGTGGCTCACGCCTGTAATCCTAGCACTCTGGGAGGCCAAGGCAGGCGGGTTGCTCGAGGTCAGGAGTTCAAAACCAGCCTGAGCAAGAGCGAGACCCTGTCTCTACTATAAATAGAAAGAAATTAATTGGCCAACTAATATATATAGAAAAAATAATTAGCCGGGCATGGTGGCGCATGCCTGTAGTCCCAGTTGCTTGGGAGGCTGAGGCAGCAGGATCGCTTGAGCCCAGGAGTTTGAGGTTGCTGTGAGCCAGGCTGATGCCACGGCACTCACTGTAGCCTGGGCAACAAAGTGAGACTCTGTCTCAAAAAAAAAAAAAAGTAGTGGTCCCCAACCTTTTTAGTACCAGGGACTGTTTTCCTGGAAGACAATTTTTCCACAGATAGTGAGAGATAGAGGAAGGATGGTTTCAGGATGATTCAAGCACATTACATTTATTGTGTACTTTCTTTTTTTTTGTTTGTTTTTGAGACAGAGTCTTGCTCTTTTGTCCCAGAGTGCTGTGGTGTCATCCTATCTCACAGCAACCTCAAACTCCTGGGCTCAAGCAATCCTCCTGCCTCAGCCTCCCGAGTAGCTGGGACTACAGGCATGCGCCACTGTGCCCGGCTAATTTTTTTCTATATATTTTTAGTTGTCCAGCCAATTGCTTTCCATTTTTAGTAGAGACGGGGTCTTGCTCTTGCTCAGGCTGGTCTCCAACTCCTGACCTTGAGCCATCCTCCCACCTCGGCCTCCCAGAGTGCTAGGATTACAGGCGTGAGCCACCATCCAAGCCTAATTCTATTATTATTACATTATCATATACAATGAAATAATTATACAACTCACCATTGGTTGGGGACCCCTGCCTTAAAGAGAACAGATTAGGGGCCTTAATTACATCTGCAAAAATCCATCACCTTGGCCTTGTAACATAACCTACTCAGGAAAGTGAAATCTCATCAAGTTCACAGGTCTAGCCCATGCCCACGGTGGTGAGAGCTTCATACAGGGCCTGTTTATGGAGCAGGGCAGCTCCTTGGGGACCATCTTAGACTCTGGCCTGCCACACTAGGTGTTGTATCTTTTGTGCAATTATAGAGTTGGCACTATTGGAGTATTTCATCAAAATTCTGATTTCTGGCCAGGCACGGTGGCTCACACCTGTAATACTAGCACTCTGGGAGGCCGAGGTGGGTGGATTGCT
Organism: Mirza zaza; assembly: GCA_008750895.1. Taxonomy (NCBI): domain Eukaryota; kingdom Metazoa; phylum Chordata; class Mammalia; order Primates; family Cheirogaleidae; genus Mirza; species Mirza zaza. The sequence goes on from VSMD01110117.1 coordinate 42,698, forward strand.
CAAGGTCAGGAGTTCAAAACCAGCCTGAGCAAGAGTGAGATCCCGTCTCTACTATACATAGAAAGAAATTAATTGGCCAATTAATATATATATAGAGAGAAAAAATTAGCCGGGCATGGTGGCGCATGCCTGTAGTCCAGCCACTTGGGAGGCTGAGGCAGGAGAATCGCTTGAGCCCAGGAGTTTGAGGTTGCTGTTGGCTAGGCTGACGCCATGGCACTCTAGCCGGGACAACAGAGTGAGACTATTGTCTCAAAAAAAAAAAAAAAAAAAAAAATTCTGATTTCTGGCAGCTTTCAGAACATTGGCAGGTCTGGCCACCTGAGCCCTGAATTCCTACGGAGGAATTTGGTGGGAGCTCGGTCACAGCTAACAGAACTCATTTGGGCTCATTTCACTTCTCTGGCCTTCTCGGTCTCTTTGTCAGCACGTGCACGTCTGAAACTCAAAATGTAGACAGTAGTCCAGGGAGACCGGTGCATCTGTGTTTGAAACCTAGGTTTAAATCCAATGAGTCACCTCGATCCCCACCCTCCCCAGGTGCTGAAGACGCGGCTGACCTTGCGCCGGACGGGACAGTACAAGGGGCTGCTGGACTGCGCCAGGCAGATCTTGGAGCGGGAGGGCACCCGTGCCCTTTACCGCGGCTATTTGCCCAACATGCTGGGCATCGTCCCCTACGCCTGCACTGACCTGGCCGTCTACGAGGTGTGGGTCCCCAGAGGGGTGGCAGTGATGTGGGGAGGCGGCCAGGCTTTGAGTGTGAGTTTTCTCCTGGCCCCTTTCGCTTGCAGGTGCTCCGGTACCTCTGGCTCAAGTCAGGCAGGGACATGGAGGACCCCAGAGGCTTGGTCAGTCTGTCGTCTGTGACGCTGTCCACGACCTGCGGCCAGATGGCCAGTTACCCGCTGACTCTGGTGCGCACCAGGATGCAAGCCCAAGGTCAGTGGGGCCCCTGGTAGCCGCCGCCTCGCCCTGGGTCTCTGGACGGTCTCAGACCCTGGCCACATTCGCTGACCCGAGCCCACCACAACTTACTGTACTCACCGCAAAATCTGATACTAGCCCTCAGATTAACCCTTAAAAAAATCACTAAACCTAACATCCATCTCCCAGCTGACCCCCACAAACTTCCCAAAATGTGACTCAAGGCCCCACACAGACCCCAAAGACAAATACTCCCAAAATGATCTCCCAGTTTCTCCAAATCAGACCCTGCCCTCAACTGGCTGCACAAGCCAGTATAGTATGGTTTCTAAACTCACCAAGTCTGATCCACGCCCACTTTCCCCCACTACCCTGGGGACGCCCCAAATCTGAGTCCCCTATATGGACTCTCAGCTAATTCACTAACCTCAAAACAAATTCACAAATCTCAAAACAGGGCCTTAGCCCACCACCCTGATCTTGAAAACGGCCCCAAACTACCCTTGGGCACACTCCCCAAATCTCTAGCAGATCTCAGATGTTCCCTCCCAAATAAGCTCTAATACCTTCTAAGATGTTCCCTAAAATGAATCCCCCAAAACTCCTACCCGTTCGATCCCCTCATTGCCCCCAAAACTGACCCATTTCCTCTACAAATTGTCCAAACTCCTTTCCAAGTGGCTGCTGGGCCCCCACCCCTGGCTTCAGCCCTCACTCCTCTACGTTCCAGCCTCCCAGGAGGCGAAGTCATCTCTGGCCAAGTCCTGAGCCTGCCTCTGTCCCTGCAGACACCGTGGAGGGCTCCAACCCCACCATGAGAGGAGTCTTTCGGGGGATCCTAGCCCAGCAGGGCTGGCTGGGCCTATACCGAGGCATGACCCCCACGTTACTGAAGGTGTTGCCAGCAGGTGGCATCAGCTATGTGGTGTACGAGGGCATGAAGAAAACCCTGGGCGTATAGACTGTGAGCTACCTGACACTTCCTGGGCAGAAATGGGACAGAAGGACTCTTTCCCTCCATGTCCCCAAAGAGCCCTCCAGGCTTAGGCCCTGGGGCAGTTTTTGGCGGCAAAAGCAGGCTGGAGACGAGGGTCAGAAGATTCCTGCCCCCTCCACCCCCCACTCCAGGGTGCAGCCTGGGACTGGAATTTTGGTCTGCAGTCTGGCTCCTTGTAGCTGGTCCTGGCTCCAGGGCGAAATGGCCAACGCGCAGACAACCCAGAATAAAGAGATAGCTTCTGTTGTATGTGTCTGGGATATCTGGGTCCAGGAGGAGGAATTGGGGACCTTAGGTCTCTGGACCCTGAATGGGAATTGGGAGCTTGGATGATGCCTGGGTCCAGGAGAAAAGTTAAGGGCCTAGGGTGGGAATTTGGGGGCTCAGACTCCGGGCCCTTTATGTAAACGGGGTGTGGGGTGTGGAATTAGGGTCTGGGAGCCCTTGGTCCTTAGAACGGTCCTAGGACTGTTGAGTTCCGGAGGGGAGCTAGTTCCATAAGTCCTGGAGGAGAAGTGGAGGATCTAGATTCCTAGGGCGAGAGAGGAGAGAGGAGGGGGGTACAGGGATCCCTTGGTTTCATGCTCTCTCGCCGCCCCACCCCCGAAAGCACCCCATGTCCAAGGCTTCAAGCAGCCCACGTGCTGGGCCTACCCAGCCGGGCTCCTGGGGAGCTAACCCAGACGTCAGGCCTGACGGCTGGCCGCCACCGCCCACGTCGGCTGCCATTCACTCCGGCTCCCGCTAACACCCTCTCGCAGTCCCGGGACCAGCTCCGCCCCAATGCAGCTGCGCTTCCACTGGCTCCCACCAAAACTGGGCACCTTTGTTTCCTTCATAGCCATTTGTCCCGAGCAGTGTCAGTCATTCCAACACCCGCCCCTGCCACTCAGCCATTGGCTTATAAGTCAGGGCCAGAAAGGGATTCTGGTTAACAAGGAAAGCAATCAAGTCCAAAGCCAACCTCATCATCCAGAACTCGTCAGGGACTGGACTAAATCGGCTGCCAATCTTTGCAAGCACCGCCTTCCATCTGTATTCATTGGCTTGAGTGAGCGACCATCAGGCCAATCGCCCGCCCAACCCGTCCAAAGGGGAGGGAGAATCTTTCACTAGGGACCGCCTCCCATCCCACGTGACTCCTGGGAGCCGTCAATCTGGTCCTGAAGCCGCCCCTCAAATCTGGAACTCTCGCGTCATTGGGCCTCCCGCCTTCTCGGATTGCCTTGATTTGCCCACCCCATTCCGGCAATCCACAGCCCATTGCCTCCGGGAGCTGTCGGTCACCGAGCGCCTCCCGCCCACTGCTTCTCGGTGCACTCCGATTGGCCGCTCCCTGGAGCCCGCGATTGGTGTCCGAGGTGCGACAGCCGCCTCCCATTGGCCCACCGGAGCTGTCCGTCATGCCGGCGGCGGGAGGGGGCGACCCTCTCCCCCCTCATCGTCTTCCCAGCCGCTGGGTTCCCAGAGTGCTCCGCGGCCGTGTGGAGCGAGGCCTTGTTCCCGCGTTGAGCCGCCGCCGCCGCCGCCGCCTCCTCAGCTTCAGCCTCCGCTCCAGGCCCGGCCCCGCCGCGCCATGTCGGACTACAGCACGGGAGGACCCCCGCCCGGGCCGCCACCGCCCGCTGGCGGGGGCGGGGGAGCCGGGGGCGCCGGGGGAGGCCCTCCGCCAGGCCCGCCGGGCGCAGGGGACCGGGGCGGCGGCGGCCCCGGCGGCGGTGGCCCGGGCGGGGGTTCGGCCGGGGGCCCCTCGCAGCCGCCCGGCGGAGGCGGCCCAGGGATCCGCAAGGACGCCTTCGCCGACGCCGTGCAGCGGGCTCGCCAGGTGAGGAGGCCGCGGGCCTGAGGGGCGCGCGCGCGCGCGGGCGGGGGAGGGGGCGGGGGTCACGTGCGCGCGCGCGGGGTCGCTGGGGGGGGGGCCGGGGCCGTCACGGGGTCACGTGGGCGGGAGACGGGGGCCTGGCCTTCCCGCGGCATCTCGAGTGGGCTTCCTGCTGGTGACCCCCCTGCAGGGGGTAGGGCCGCACCCGGGGTCACTGAGGGCACCCCCTGGGTGTGCAGGGGTTCCTGGAGTTCGGGGACTCACTTTGGGTCCCCCCCAGTTAGGACACATGAGGGCAGGCTTTGCTTTCCACGTTAGGGCAAAGGGTTATGTTTGACCCCAGCCCAATTCCATTTCTGTCTCTTCCCTAGGAGGAAGGGTCTTTGGGGGTCGGGAGGGGGAGTCCTTCTCTCGAGTCTGGAAAGTGGATAGGGGACCTTTTTGCGGCCGGGATGGTTGAGCACTTGGGCGAAATGGGCAAGATGGGCATAGGGACTGGCTCTTGGTTGCTTTGGGTGGCTTCACCCGTTGTCTGTGTCTTTTCGGAAAAGAGGGGAGGGTCCCACCATCCTGTTTTGAGTCGTGGTGACAACAAGGAGGTGTCACGTGCTGGGGTGTCTGACCTCCCCAGCTTTATTCGCTACCTCCTCACGGCCTGGAGGGGTGGGGGCCCACGGAATGGGAGTACTTTGCCGCCCTTTCAGGAAGCAGACCCGCTGTGGCCTATTGACTGCTCTTCGGGGCTGTCCCAATGCCTCCGGGCTGGGACTGACTCCTCCCAAGGTGGGAGGTTCCGTTAGGTGAATGCCTGTGTTTCCACCCTGTGTGGTCTCTGCCTTGTTCACCTTTGGCGCTGGGTGGGTCCTAATGTGCATTTGATCTGGTTGTCCACGGAGCCGTCTTGATTCTGGGGTAGCTTTAACTGTGGGAGTTGGAGCTGTCATTTGGGGTGAGATAAGGCCCATCTGGGTACCCCAATCGCTTTGGCTCAAGGTAAGCATTAAAAAAATTGAGAAAGGTAGACATCCTGAGCTCGGGTTTGGGTTTCTAAACCATAGACAGACGCGCCTTAAGTTTGCTGAATTGGAGTCTACTTGAAGTTGTTCTTTATGTGTCTAAAATGTAGCATGTGTTCCAAAGGGGTCTTTTGTTTTGGTCAAAAGAGGATTTCTGATGCCTTGACACAGCCTGCTTCCGTCCAGTGTATTCAGTAAATTTATGCAAAGATTTTTGAGAGTGAAGGAGATGAAGGAAAGTTGAACTCTGCAGCATCCCAGAAGAACTGGGGTATAGTCACACCGTCTGGTTCTCTGTGCTGGGGCCACCAGCAGGAGGAAGTGTCTAAAAGCTCTTGCTCCTGTAGATGACCCGAGGATCCTCCCTGGCACCCAAGCATCTGTTCCTTTCACCCTTAGAACCAAGTCACTGGATTACAGCCAGGGCACAAACAATCTAGACACAAATCCTAGCGAAAGGGAAAAGGGGAATTTTGATATTCCTGGATAATTTGTGAGAACATCGAGCCCTTAGGGAAGCACTGCTTATAGGATACCTTAACCAACAGGCTCTTCCCCACATTGTGGGGGAGCAGCTCCCAGGCCTGACAGCGAGGCCTGATGGGTTTTCATAGCCCAGAGGTGTGATGAGAAGTTGCCCTGAACACCATGGAGGGTGGTTTTGGTGGTAATTCTTACTACTTTATTTCTAGATCGCAGCCAAAATTGGAGGCGATGCTGCTACAACAGTAAATAACAGCACTCCGGATTTTGGTTTTGGGGGCCAAAAGAGACAATTGGAAGATGGAGGTAACTCACTCCCTCTGCTGCTTTTAGCTGGGGGCAGAAAGAGGAGCTTTTGTTTGAATGTGGTTCAGAGTTCGGGGGGTGGGGGAGGACCGCCGCTGTTTGGTCTTTTAAAACCTCAGCAATCCCAGCTTTGTTCATTCTTTTGTTCAGTCTGCCATCCTGAGGTATCAGGTGGCGGAGAGGAGGGCAGATTGGTTGTGACTAGGTCGAAGTTGTAAGTTCCCAAGATGATTCCTCTCCTTCTTGGGAGGCTAAGGAAAGGGGTGGGTTATTGAGACCTGATGTGAAGTTTGGTGGCCCTGGGGCACGCAGCATTGCCAAAGCAGCCACAGAGCAACTCCTGATCAACTCTAGGTCTATCCAGGACTCTGTGTGCCCCGAGGCAGGTCCAACCCTAAATCCGAAGGACCCGGGTGTCACCATCATTGTTCACTTGATATGAAAAGCTTTTTACTTTTAAGTGTTGGTAGATGAGTGAAGTCTGAGTCCCCTCTAGGGTTCTCTTCTGGGCTCCTCTCTCTGCTCTTGTGTTGGGGGTGGGAGAAGAGGGGAGTTGCTTGCCCAGGACATGTGGCACGAGCATCGGGTTTGAGGCAGTGTAGGTGGGTGGGTGCTGCATCTGACATCCTCTCTCTTTGGCAGATCAACCGGAGAGCAAGAAACTGGCCTCCCAGGGAGACTGTAAGTCCATCAGCTGATGCATGCATCCAGAGGGTGGCTTTGGGTCCTCAGAGGTTTTTAGGAGCTGGGGGCTAGAAGCACTGAGTAGGCAGCAGCTCTTCTTTATGGGGGCTCTTGGTGTTGGTAATCTGGGCCCATGGGTTTTAGGGATCCCAAGACCCCCTGGAATTGAAGCAGAACTACTCTGTATATGCTTTTGTGGGCAGGGCTGCACAGCGCCCAGCAGGTACTTAAGCAGGCTTGGGACCACTATGACGAGTGCCAGTTGCCTCTGAGGCGGGCACTGTTGAGGGACCCAGAGAGGAGGAGCTCAGCCAATCTTTCTTTTGGGTTTTTTTCTCTGCAGCAATCAGTTCTCAGCTTGGACCCATCCATCCTCCGCCGAGGTAAGTCATGGTTTGGACCACACATTGATTTCTCACCTGTTGGCAGACTCTGGACTCTGGCCTTTCTTAGTGGCTTGGAGGGTGTGGTTCTGCCCGAGGTTGCAGTGGTCCAGGGTTTTATCTCCCATCACTGGTTGAGCAGGGAGGGAGTACACAGACAGGGCGGGAAGGCTTGGGAGCTGTATCTGTTCCTCCAGCCTCCTGTCTGCGGCGCTGTGGGGAGGAGAGGCCGTGGCAGTCCCCTGTGCAGACGGAAGGGCAGTCTCTGCATCCTGGTGCTTCCTCCACTGGGCTGGGACTCCCAGAAGCACCAACGTCCGTCCTCTTAGAAGAGGCTGGGAAGGACTTTGTTTCTCTTCCACATCTTACATGCATGTGCTTGTCCGCTGGGTGTCGGCAGAGCATAGGGGGCTTTGCCACCTTTTTGCCTCCCCAGGAGGACTTAGATAAATCTGACATAGGTTGTTTGTCACGTGATCACACTTTTTCTTTTTGATGGGTCAGTAGTTTTGTGAAATACAGTAAAAACAATTTACTAGGAAAATAAAATGAAAAGAATACACAGCTATTTTTATTATTACCAGAGTCAACAGACACACATGGCTCTGTCAGCTTGCTGTAAACGCGTCTGAGTCCTTGTTCTTGCCCTGAGTCAGTGGAACAGCGCTGGGCCATGGGTCACACTGCCCAGCCTGAGCCTCTCATGGCACAGATGGAGAAACTGAGGCCTTGAGGTTTTGTGGCCTATTGTGGTCAGACTCTGCTGAGGCCTGTGGGGTCTTGGTCCCCGAGTTGTAGGAAGCAAGATCTGTAGCCGGAAGTGTCAGGGGCCAATGGGGCAGAGTCCTGGCTTCAGGAGACCTTCTAGGTCGTCAGTCCTCCTCCTTTCCCACTTGAGACTGACTATCGTTGTCTCTCCTTATAGGACTTCAATGACAGAAGAATACAGGGTCCCAGATGGCATGGTGGGCCTAAGTGAGTGTGGGTCACCTTGGTCGGGAGGGCCCAGTACCATCCTCTTCCCTCTCAGGGACAGTGTTTTCCCTCTCAGGGACAGTGTTCTCAAGCCCCTGCCAGCCCAGAAGCCCTGGTCTGAGAGGGGCTCCTGTATCCTGCTCTCATTTGTCCCTCTGTAACCCTATCTGGGCAAGTGGCACAGGGAGCTTGGGATGGCTGCTGCCTTCCTGAATATCTGGGGGCTTGGGGACCCTGCACACAGGGTCTTCTCAGCTCTGGGCTCCCTCAGTCAATTTCTATTTTTCTCCTTTTTTCTTTCCGCTTGACCTAGTCATTGGCAGAGGAGGCGAACAAATCAACAAAATCCAGCAGGACTCCGGCTGCAAAGTACAGATTTCTCCAGGTATGAGAGGACAGGGTACCCGCCGGAATGGAGGTGGGTATTGGGTTGGGCTCTTTGCACTTTTCTTTAGTCCCTTAATTTCTTCTTTAATTACTTACCTTCTGCTGGGACTGTATAGGTGGAACACAGGCTGGTGTTTGTAGGTGCTTACTCTGCTGGGCTCACTCGGCTAGTACAGCCCCACTACTGGTAGCTGTGACTTTTTTTTTTTACTTTTTACAGTTGGTGGGGACGGACTGAAGTGGAAGGTCTAGAATTGAGCACAGGGTGCCTCGTTGCAGCCACTGTTCTCCGAACTGTGGCAATAGGTCACCACCTAACTGATAAAACCTACAGTGGGAATATACGAGGCAGGGGTGGTGGGCTTGCTTGAGGTCAGGCTTAGGTTTCAGTCCCAGTTCTGGCTGTGCATCTGATCTCAGACAAGTTATTTATCTCCTTGAATCTCTGATTCCTGAGCTGCAAAATGCCAGCTCGACAGGGGTTTCTGGGGACTTGGTCTCATGTACGTGAGATGTGTTGTCTGTAGAAGAGGCTCCTGTGGTACCCAGTGCTGGCGGGGGTGGCCTGTGTCTTGGGCCTTCTGGAATCTTCCTTGCCCTCCACCTGATCTTTTTCCCTAAAAGTTCCTCCCCTACTGCACTTTAAGCTTTCTGACCTTGGCCTTGCATCAGGCAGCCTCCCAGGTGTTCCGGGGGCAGTAAATTGATTTGTTAGGCTGCCGAGTGCCGAAGTGGCCATGGGTTCCGAAGTGTCCTTGTTTCCAGGGCAGACCTCTCTGTGCCTGCAGGCCACAAAGGGCACTGACCCTGTCTCTTCTCTCCAGACAGTGGTGGCCTCCCCGAGCGCAGCGTGTCCTTGACAGGAGCCCCGGAATCTGTGCAGTAAGTCCTGGGTTGGTCCTCTCGTTGTGATAGGGAGCAGGCAGAAGCCCCCTCAATGCCCCTGAAACGTGGAGGTGACTCCCATGCCACGTCCTCGCCTTCTGCCCCTTCCAGAGAGTTGTAGGAACAGGTGGATTCTGTCCCCAGAGTTCTGAGGTCTGGGAAACCTTCCAGCCCAGGCCCCAGTGCCTGGCCCCTCGTCATCTCAGATATGCATGTTGGGGCCCTTGGCCAGTGCTCTGTCTCAGATGGAAGGACCCTTTCTTCCCCTTGCCAGGAAAGCAAAAATGATGCTGGATGACATTGTGTCTCGGGGCCGTGGGGGCCCCCCAGGACAGTTCCACGACAACGCCAATGGGGGCCAGAACGGCACGATACAGGAGATCATGATCCCCGCAGGGAAGGCTGGCCTGGTCATTGGCAAGGGCGGGGAGACCATCAAGCAGCTGCAGGTGAGGGGGCTCCCAAGCAGCAGCCCCTAGTCCTGGCATTTTCCCTTCCCATGTCTGCACCCCTGACCCCTGCCGGCTCCCATGCCAGCAGCTTTTATCCTTTTGCATGATGCCTACCTCCTGCCTGCACCAACCCCAGAAGGTTGTGTGAAAGCCCAGCACTAACCACTAACATTGGTTGTAAAGGAACGAGCTGGCGTGAAGATGATTCTAATTCAAGATGGTTCCCAGAACACGAATGTGGACAAGCCTCTCCGGATCATCGGGGACCCTTATAAAGTGCAGGTGAGTGTGCTTGGGGAGTGGGGGTTGCGGGGGTTTCTGGAGGGATGGGCGGTGGGCAGGGGGACCAGTGACCCGGGGCTGGTCTCGAACTCCTGAGCTCAAAGGATCCGCCCGCCTTGGCCTCCCAGAGTGCTGGGATTACAGGCGTGAGCCACCACGCCCAGCCAAGATCATTGGCTTTGAAGTCAGCTCTTACCTTCTGTTTTATCTGGAAAACGGGGCTGCTGCAGATGCCTGCCTGTTAGGATGGCAAAGAGCTCAGCAGGGTGCAGTGTTGGGCACAGCAAAGATGTGTGGGCCTTTCCTAAGGCCCGTATCCCTACGGGGACCTGGCAGGCCACTTCGAGGTGGCAGGGCTTGCCCACGGCAACTGTGCCTGTGTGTTTTGCAGCAAGCCTGTGAGATGGTGATGGACATTCTCCGGGAACGCGACCAAGGTGGCTTTGGGGACCGGAATGAGTACGGCTCTCGGATTGGTGGGGGCATCGATGTGAGTGGGGCCCCTGTAGGGGGTGGCTCCTCATGGCCCATGGGCAGTAAAGCTGAAGGACGGATCCAGCTGACTGTGTCCCCCCACAGGTGCCGGTGCCCAGGCATTCCGTGGGGGTGGTCATTGGCCGGAGCGGAGAGATGATCAAGAAGATCCAGAACGACGCGGGCGTGCGGATCCAGTTTAAGCAGGGTCGGGGCCTGGATGGTGGGAGGGGTGGGTGGGGTGGCCAGTCTTACCCCTGTCACCAACAGCCAGCCCCTGGGAGGCAAACGCTGAGCACTTGGCACCAGGGTCAGCCCATTGGCCTCCTCAGGGTGCCTCCTTCCCAGTTCAGCCGTCGGGCACACCTGTCCTTCCCTGTGTGGGATAGCCACGTGACAGCTGCCGACGTGTGGTCTTTCCAGGTCCATATGGACAGTTTTCTTGTTCCCATCCAATCCCCCTCTTTGCTCTCCCCCACCAAACAGCCCACCCTAACAGGGCAGCCCGGCGAGCAGCAGGCTGGGTCGGGTTGCTATCCCTCTGCTCCAGGCTCTGCTGCTCCTCAGGGGTGGATTGTTCTGGGGAACTGAGGGGTTAGTTCTAGAGTGCCACATGCTGGAAGAAGCCTCAGCCACCACCCTAGCTTGGCTGCTCGGTTTCCTTCTGGGGACGTGGGCCTGCCCCCTGCCCCGATCCTGCGTGAGTGGAGTCCAGGGAGAGCAGGCCGGGTATAGATACCACGTCATATGCTCTGGCCCTGCACAGAGTCTGCCCTGAGGGCAATACTGTGGGGGGATGGAGGTTGGCTTTTCTTTTTTCTTATTTTTTTTATTTTTATTTATTTATTTATTTTTGAGACAGTCTCAGTCTGTTGCCTGGGCTAGAGTGCCATGATGTCAGCCTAGCTCACAGCAACCTCAAACTCCTGGGCTTAACGACATCCTCCTGCTTTAGCCTCCCGAGTAGCTGGGACTACAGGCATATGCCACCATGCCGGGCTAATTTTTTTATATGTATACATTTTTATTCAGCTAGTTTCTTTCCATTTTTAGTAGAGACGATGTCCCGCTCTTGCTCAAGTTGGTCTCGAACTCCTGAGCTCAAACAGTCCTCCCGCTTCGGCCTCCCAGAGTGCTAGGATTACAGGGTGAGCTGCCCCGCCTGGCCTGGCTTTTCTTTTAAATCGGTGTCTCTGCTCTTTTGGTGCTGGCCCCAGATGACGGGACAGGTCCCGACAAGATAGCCCACATAATGGGGCCCCCGGACAGGTGCGAGCACGCGGCCCGGATCATCAACGACCTCCTGCAGAGCCTCCGGGTAGGGCCTCGGGAAGGTGCTGGGGACGGGGTGCTGGGAGGAGGCCAGCCTAGCCTACCAGGGGAGCTCCAGGGCTAGCTGGCTTCCTGCACTCACCCTCCACCCTCCTGTCTTGCAGAGTGGTCCCCCAGGTCCTCCCGGGGGTCCTGGCATGCCCCCAGGGGGCCGGGGCCGAGGAAGAGGCCAAGGCAACTGGGGGCCCCCTGGCGGGGAGATGACCTTCTCCATCCCCACTCACAAGTGCGGGCTGGTCATTGGCCGAGGTGAGCGTGGCCCTCTGCCCTGTTGCCCACACCCCACTGGCACCTGGCACCCCCGGCCCTCCCTTCACAGTCGTGGCTCTGCAGGTGGCGAGAACGTGAAAGCCATAAACCAGCAGACGGGCGCCTTCGTAGAGATCTCCCGGCAGCTGCCGCCCAATGGGGACCCGAACTTCAAATTGTTCATCATCCGGGGCTCACCCCAGCAGATCGACCACGCCAAGCAGCTCATCGAGGAGAAGATCGAGGTGGGCTCCAGGGGGGGGCTTCAGGTGCTTGGGCTACATGCCCTTTGCCCTCCCTGCTCACTCTGCTGCTCCTCCCTCCAGGGTCCTCTCTGCCCAGTGGGACCAGGCCCAGGGGGCCCAGGCCCTGCCGGCCCAATGGGACCCTTCAACCCTGGGCCCTTCAACCAGGGGCCACCAGGGGCCCCCCCTCAGTGAGTATTGCTCCCAGCTCCCTGGGCTTTGGTGCGTGGGGGTTGCCATGTGGGCCATGGGGGCAAGAGGCCCCATTTCCAGTGACCCCCAATAGGAGCCCAGCTGCCCTGCCGGAGCCCTGCTCACTGGGGCCCAGTCCAGCCTGTTTTTGTATATGCCGTCGGAAAAGGCGCTGTTCTTTCCTACGGTTCACTTCCCGTTGTAAAGCACACCCTCATTCAGAGACAGCATTCTGTCTGTGCAGAGTGAGTTTGGGCCCTTGTGTTTCACGTCCTTGAGCCAACATCGTCTGTGCCCTTGGTGTTGCTACCTGTGGCGTGCCCTTCCCCAGGCGCCCCGGCCTCTGGCCTGCACCCAGCCCTGCCCCAGCCGGGCGCCACTGCTCATGCGTGCCCTCTTCCCTCTCCTTGTGCAGCGCCGGGGGGCCCCCTCCTCACCAGTACCCACCCCAGGGCTGGGGCAACACCTACCCCCAGTGGCAACCGCCTGCGCCTCATGACCCAAGTAAGTGGCGGCCCCCGGGCGAGGGCAGGACCTGGTCCCCACGCCCCTCCCTCAGCCCAGACTCACCTTCCTCCCGCAGGCAAAGCGGCTGCTGCAGCCGCAGACCCCAACGCCGCCTGGGCCGCCTATTATTCACACTACTACCAGCAGCCCCCTGGCCCCGTACCGGGCCCTGCACCGGCCCCTGCGGCCCCACCGACCCAGGGTGAGCCCCCTCAGCCCCCGCCCACCGGCCAGTCGGACTATACGAAGGCGTGGGAGGAGTATTACAAAAAGATTGGTGAGTCTGTGGTGCGGCTGGAGGGGGGTTCAGTCCTAACCGAGAGGACACCCCCTGACCCTTCCCGGTGCCCCCACAGGCCAGCAGCCCCAGCAGCCCGGAGCGCCCCCGCAGCAGGACTACACGAAGGCCTGGGAGGAGTACTACAAGAAGCAGGGTGAGCTGCCGCCCGCCGTGCAGAGGGGGCCGGGGGCAGGCGGCCCTCACCCACTGCCTCTCACGCTCCCCTGTCCGCCCACAGCACAAGTGGCCACTGGCGGGGGTCCCGGAGCGCCCCCAGGCTCCCAGCCAGACTACAGTGCGGCCTGGGCTGAGTACTACAGACAGCAGGCCGCCTACTACGGACAGACTCCAGGTCCCGGCGGCCCCCAGCCACCTCCCACACAGCAGGGACAGCAGCAGGCAAGTGGGAATTGCCACCCTCCTCCTCCTCCTTTTTCCTTCCAACCCCCGGCCACCGTCCATCCTGCCTTAGTGGGTAGCGCCGGAAATCCCTTCCCCTGCGGGGTGTGCCCTTGATGCCTGCAGCGGGGGCCGTGTGGCCAGAGGTCTCCGGGAGTCCCCACACGCCGCCAGGGGAGCGCACGCTGGGTCCAGAGGTTAAATGAAGAGGCCTCCCTCCGCCAGCTGCTTGTTCCTGTGTCCCGCTGTGTGAAGCTGGGGGAGAGCGCGAGACAGACTGGCGGAACTTTGGAACTGCTGGGTAGTCCTGGGGTGGGGCGGGCGGGAGCGCAGCGGCGCCCCGTCGGCTGCCGATCACCCGCAATCTGGCCACTTGGGAAGAAAACGTCTATTTTTTCCCTTCTCTGCATCACTTTTTTGGTTTTTGTTCTTTTTATTCTTTTATTTTTTAAACCCAAGATCTCTTTTCCCGTGTCCAAGTGACTGTGTTGCAGGCAGCCCGGCTCCGGCAGGGACGAGGGGCTGGCCGAGGCCCCCGCCCCGCCGGGCTCGGCCTCTGCGCTCGCGCTCGCCTCGTGTCCCGGTCTTGTCTGTGAAGTGGGCATGAAGATCGTTGCCACCTTCCAACCTACCTCACAGGGGTGTTGTGGGGACACCGTGGTCTCTGACACTGTCATGTTGTGATGCGCCGGGAGCCGCCCGCCTTCCTGGAGACAGGGCAGCCCAGCCCTGAGTGCGCTTCTCTCTCCCCGCCTCTGCCCTCTGCGGCCCTGCTTCTCTCCTCCTGCTGTCCTGTCCTTCCTCCTCCTCCGTCAGGGAGCAGCGTGAGACTTCAGCCGAGGCCCGAGCTCTTGACTAGACAGTTAACAGACAGCATCCTTCCAGCCTGAGCCAGAGCCAGCCGCAGTCTGGGAGGGGCTTCTGGCCCTGCGCTCGCCCCTCCTCTTCCACCGCCCCAGCGTCCCGCCCTCCCCTCCCGTAGTGACCGATTCCTATCTCTCCCTCTCCGCAGGCTCAATGAATCGAATGAATGTGAACTTCCTCATCTGTGAAAAATCTTTATTTTTTTTTCCATTTTGTTCTGTTTGGGGGCTTTTTTTTTGGTTTTGGTTTGTTTGGCGAGAGAGCGATGGCTGCCGTGGGGGGTGCCGGGGGAGCCCTCCAGCGAGTGGCTCTGGGGCGTGCCGGCCCTCACTCTCTCGCACATCTGTGTGTGTCTCACATGCTTTTCCTTTCAAAATTGGGATCCTTCACGTTGAGCCAGCCATAAAAGATAGCGAGAACTAAATCTCTGCCAAAAAAACAATTTTTAAAGTTAAAAACACAAAGCAAAACAAAACTTATAAAATTATATATATATATATTAAAAAAAATCTATACCCCCACCCCCAGCCTTCTCCAAACTGCCTCTCTGAGGATAAAGCAATTCATTTTCTCCCCACTACCCTTGGCCCTCTTCTTGTTTTTAAAATAAACTTTTAAAAAGGAAAAAAAAGTCAACTCTTGCTATTTCTTTTTCTTAGTTAGCGTTGGAACATTCCTTGGACCAGGTGTTGGTATTGCAGGACCCCCCAGCAGCCGAGCCCCCCTCTCTCCTCCTCCTCCTCCTCCTCCTCCTCTTGCTCCTCCTCCTCCCCCCTGGCTCAGCTTCCCCGCGGCCTGTCCCCCCTCCCAGGACTGGTCTGGTCTGTTGTCTTTTCATCTGTTCAAGAGGATATTGAAACTGAAAACAAAATAAGAACAAAACAAAAAAAAAATTGTACGGCAGTTTTTACTTTTTATCGCTCGTTTTTAACTTCACAAATAAATGATAACAAAACCTCCCTGTGTCTGCCGGATACTGTCTGTCTCTTTCCCCCCAACTTTCTCCTTATTCTCCGTAAAGTTTTGAAGCAGATGTTTGTTCTTTATCTGTGTTGTTGGGGGGGGGGGCGGTGGGAAATGCCTGATAATGGTGATTGGAGATTGCGAGCTTTGTGGGGGTTTTTGTAAGAAAACAAATATAAAATAGTTTTCTGCAGGTGCATTGTGCTTTCTTAACTTTCATTCTCCCCCCCGCCTTTTTGTTAAATAAAATGCTTTTTGTTTAAAAAAAAAAAACAAAGCTGCGAGCTGGCCGCAGTTGTGTTTGCTGGAGGAACAAGACTCAGCCAGTGAGGTGAGGTGCAGTGCGGTGTGGTCCCCTGAGACTGCCCTGCTACTGCAGGGAGGGGCGGCTGCACCCAGGAGGGCCCCGGGGACAGGTGTTCCCATGGATTCGGCTGCCACGGCAAGAGCCAGAGCCAGGTGCTGCGCCTCATGGGGCGGCCTGGCTCCAGCCTATTTTGCTAAGGTTTGGAGCCCTGAGGTGGGAGGTGGCCTGTGCCAGTGGGAGATGACAGGCTGACAGCACCAAGCAGGAGCCACTAACAGCTGTTGCCTCTAGGTGGGGCCATCCCAGCCCTGGGGGGCCTCAGGCGGGTCAGGCACCTGCCCCACTGGGCATGTCTGGTGGTGGCCTCTGGTCAGCCCACCTAGTGGGAAAGTGCACCCAGGAAGAGGGAAGCTGTTGCTCTGTGGTCACAAGGGGCACTGGCCACCTCGCCAGAGGTCTCACCTCGAGGCCCTGCGCCCCTCTTGGACAGGTTCGGGCGAGGGGCATGGCCAAGCCCCCAGCCCCTCCCGTCTCTCTACAGACTTTCGATGACAGAGCAGCACTTGGCAAAGATGTTCTCTGGTGCCTCTTCTGCCAGGATCTAGGGACGGGGCACAGAGGTCAGGTCTGAGTCTCGGGGCAGGGACATCTCCCTCCCACTTCGACCAGCCTGGGAAGAGCCTAGGCAGGTGAGGTGAGACAAATGGGAAAGGTGGGGAGAGCGCAGCTGGACGTTACCAGCTGCTGTGCAGACACACGTGGCGGGGAGGGGTGCGCAGGGAACTACCCTCCAACTCCCCTGTCCCCTCCTGAGGGAGCCAAGGCTGGTTCCGGGGGCATCGCTGCTTGATTGAGCCTCTGCTGGGGCAGGAGAAGGCACATCTCAGGCGTTTACCTTCAGACGGGGACAGGGACATCACCAAACTCCTTTCTTCTTCCTAACTGGAAGTACAGGAGCTAGGTGGGTCACTTTAAGAATGTTAAGCTACGGCTGTATCCCTGAGGATACAGGTGGATTTGAGCGGCACCGACTTTGACCCTTGGCCATGACCTTATGTTCTTTGGGTGGGTTCTAAAATGTCTTTAATTGCCAGCGTTCTGGAGCCAGTCGCTGTGCTTAGACCTTAAACGTCATCACAGCCCCGGGGGCCGTAGCCTGCACTGCCACCGGGGACAAACGGCAACCCCCAGAGCACATGCCGAGGACCGGCCCGACTGGCTCCCCGGGGCTAGGGGTGCGGCGAGCAGGGAGCACCTACGTTTCGCAGCAGGTTCTTCCGCTGGTAGAAGGTCAGGACGGGCTCGCACAAGGTGTAGTGCGTCTCCAGGCGCTGCTGGATGGCTGGCTCCGAGTCGTCCGCCCGGCGCTCCACCTGGCCCCTGCGCAGCACGCGCCGGACCATGGTCTCCATGGAGCAGTCGAACACCATGACGACGTCGGGGGCCCGGCCCACCTAGGCACCCAACCAAGGGGCCGTGAGGACGGGCTGGGCGCGCTGGCCCTCACGCCCCAGCTGCCCCAGAGACAAAGACCGGCCGTCGGGACCATCACACAGGCAGGTAAAGCAGCCTCGGGCCTCCCTGGCCTGTTTTATTTTGTTTGTTTGAGTTTTACATATTTATCTTCCGGAGAGGCAGCACAGGCCGTTTGCAGCCAAACCACACGCACGCACACATACGCACGCACGCACGCGCACACACACACAAACACGGGAGGAGGGATGCGGGTCCTCGCTGTCCCCAGCCACACACTCCTCGCATTTCCCTCAGCAGCTCTGTCCCGTGTGTAGAGTACCAGCAAACGCGGTCCCGATGTTCTTTCCCACTTTTTTATACAAACGGGAAAGACCCTGCCTTCCTCGTGCCTTCATTCACTTAGCGAGGTTCGAGATGGTTCCACATTGGCATGGAAGGCGTTTCCTGATCCTTTTTGTTGTTTTTGAGACGTAGTCTCACTCACTGTCTGCCAGGCTGGAGTGACGTGGCATCATCATAGCTCACTGCAGCCTCCAACTCCTGGACTCAGGTGATCCTCCTGCCTCAGCCTCCCAAGTGGCTGGGACTACAGGTGTGCGCCACCACACAGGCTAATTTTTCTACTTTTAGTAGAAATGGGGTCTCACCCTTGCTCAAGCTGTATATATTTCTCTCTTTTTTTTTTTTTTGAGACAGAGTCTCACTCTGTTACCCGGGCTAGAGTGCCGTAGCGTCAGCCTAGCTCACAGCAACCTCTAACTCCTGGGCTCGAGCGATCCTACTGCCTCAGCCTCCTGAGTAGCTGGGACTACAGGCATGCGCCACCATCCCCAGCTAATTTTTTCTATATTTTTAGTTGGCCAATTAATTTCTCTCTATTTTTAGTAGAAACGGGGTCTTGCTCTTGCTCAGGCTTGTTTTGAACTCCTGACCTTGAGTGATCCTCCTGCTTCAGCCTTCCAGAGTGCTAGGATTACAGGTGTGAGCATCTGCGCCTGGCCATGCTGTATATATTTCCATTTAACCCAGCAATTCTACTCCTAAGAATCTACCGAAAGGATACTAGCAAAATGATGAAATGAGTGTGGTATTGTCTGTAGTGGCAAAGGATTAGAAACAACTTCCTGTCCATAGCAGGTCAGTTGAATGCACAATCGTGCAGCCACAAGATAGAATACAACGCCAGTATAAAAAGGAACAAGAAGATTTCTTGACGCTAATGTGAGATCTTCAGGATCTATCATAAAGTAAAAAAAAAGTGAAGAATTGTATATATAGAATGCAAAGGAGAAACACACACATGAACACACCTCCTTTGTATTTACAAAAAGAAACAGGCCAAGCACGGGTGGCTCACACCTGTAATCCTAGCATTCTGGGAGGCCGAGGCAGGCAGATAGCTAAAGGTCAGGAGTTCAAAACCAGCCTGAGCAAGAACGAGACCCCATCTCTACTAAAAATAGAAAGAAATTAATTGGCCAACTAAAAATATATAGAAAAAATTAGCATGGTGGCGCATGCCTGTAGTCCCAGCTGCTTGGGAGTCTGAGGCAGGAGGATCGCTTGAGCCCAGGAGTTGGAGGTTGCTGTGAGCTAGGCTGACGCGAGTGCACTCTAGCCACTGCAACAGAGTGAGACTGTCTCAATAAAATAAAATAAAATAAAATGGCTGGGCGCGGTGGCTCACGCCTGTAATCCTAGCACTCTGGGAGGCTGAGGCGGGCGGATTGCTTGAGGTCAGGAGTTCAAAACCAGCCTGAGCAAGAGCGAGACCCCATCTCTACTATAAATAGAAAGAAATTCATTGGCCAACTAATATATATAGAAAAAATTAGCTGGGCATGGTCCACATGCCTGTAGTCCCAGCTACTCGGGAGGCTGAGGCAGGAGGATTGCCTGAGCCCAGGAGTTTGAGGTTGCTGTGAGCTAGGCTGACGCCACGGCACTCACTCTAGCCTGGGCACCAAAGCGAGACTCTGTCTCAAAAAATAAATAAATAAAAGAAAAGAAAAAGAAAAAGAAAGAAACAGCAGAAAGACAAACCAAGAACTAATGAAAAAGGCTGCCTATGGGGGAAGGAGGCGCAAGCCGGGGTGGGAGTGGCAGAGATAGAAACAAGATCTCTCTGGATGTACCTTTGACTTTGGAATCATGAAATAATTTACCACTTCAAACCTTAAATTTAGAAAAGCAATCCCTAAACATTGGAAAACAAACTGAAACAAATGGCCCAACTGTGCGACAGTTTCCTTACATAACCACACAGAGGAAATAATCATCTCAAGCAACCGAGTGTTTGCACGCTGGGTCCATAGAGGGAGAGGCCGCCTTCCGTGTCCGTGGGCTCCACATCCACAGATTCAACCAACCGAGGATTGAAAATATTCGGGGGGGGGGGCGGGAATTGCATCTGTATTGAACAAGTACAGATTCTTTTTCCTTGTCATTATTCCCTAAACAATACAGTGCAACAAGTATTTACATTGTATTACATCTTATAAGTAACCTAGAGATGATTTAGTGCATGGGAGGAGCTGTGTAGGTTATATGCAAACACGACCCTCGTTTTATATCAGACTTGAGCAGAGCATTCGTGGACTGTGGCATGCAACAGAAGGCCTGGAGCCAATCGCCCCCAGATATGGCGGGACAACGGGTTGTTTTTTTTTTTTTGAGGCAGAATCTCACTCTGTTGCCCTGGCTAGAGTGCCATGGCGTCATCATAGCTCACTGTAGCCTCCAACTCGTGGGCTCAAGCAATCCTCCTGCCTGAGCCTCCCAAGTAGCTGGGACTACAAGCATGTGCCACAACGCCTGGCTAATTTTTCTTATTTTGGTAGAGACGGGGTCTCACTCTTGCCCGGGCTGATCTCGAACTCCTGACCTCAAGCGATCCTCCCACCTCGGCCTTCCAGAGTGCTGGGATTACAGGCACCAGCCAAGGTGCCCGGCCAGACAATTGGATTTTATGTAAGGAGAATGAGAGCTGCAGAGAAATCTTAACTTCCTTCAGTAGTTTCATTTTTTTTTAAATTTCTTTTTACATTTTAAAAATGGACACATAATAACTGTACATGTTTATGGGCTACATAGTGATGTTTCAATACATACAAAGTAGTTCTATTCTTAGCAGTTAATACGGGTACATTGTTTTGAAACTACTGTGTAGCTAATGGTATCATGCAAATGAGTATGTTCATGGTATTAGGAATTGAAATGTTTAGGGAAAGAGAAAAGATAGGCAAAAACACTAAATGTTACATGTGAACTGGAAATATCAGGATAAAACTGTGATTTTTTTTCCTCTCCTTTCAAGAATATATGTTTCGGGCTGGGCGCGGTGGCTCACGCCTGTAATCCTAGCATTCTGGGAGGCAGAGGTGGGCGGATTGCTCGAGGTCCGGAGTTCGAAACCAGCCTGAGCAAGAGCGAGACCCTATCTGTACTATAAATAGAAAGAAATTAATTGGCCAACTATTAAATATAGAAAAAATTAGCCGGGCATGGTGGCGCATGCCTGTAGTCCCAGCTACTCAGGAGCCTGAGGTGGGAGGATCGCTTGAGCCCCAGGAGTTTGAGGCTGCAGTGAGCTATGATGACGCCACTGCACTCCAGCCTGGGCAACAGAGTGAGATTCTGTCTCAAAAAAAAAAAAATGGTATTGAGGAATTAATGTTAATCATCTCAGACGTGGTGACAGCATAATGGTTGGGTGAGGAAATGCCCGGAACCAGATCTGGGATGTGCTTTAAAATACATAACTGGCAATCGCAATGACGAGAGGTTTGGGCAAAGACACAACTCGTGGCCAAACCATGATGGTGGTTTGGCCTTGGCATCTGGGGTTGAACTTAAGTGCATATGCCTGAAATGTTTCATCACAAATATACAAACGGTTTCTTTGACAGCTTTTTTTTTTGAGACAGAGTCTCACTCTGTCGCCTGGGCTAGAGTGCCGTGGCATCAGCCTAGCTCACAGCAACCTCAGACTCCTGGACTGAAGCGATCCTCCTGCCTCAGCCTCCCGAGTAGCTGGGACTACAGGCATGCCCACCATACCCAGCTAATTTTTCTATTTTTAGTAGAGACGGGGGTCTCACTCTTGCTCAGGCTGGTCTCGAACTCCTGACCTCAAGCGATCCTCCCGCCTCGGCCTCGCAGAGTGCTGGGATTACAGGCGTGAGCCACCGCGCCCGGCCGCTTGTGGGCTTTTCCACTCAGGGAACAGCGTGCACACACACTGGCCACAAACACTTCCCTCTCTTGGCGAGGGCAGCGATGGTGATGTGGTGTCTTTGGTCTCTCCCATGCCTCCTGGGCAAAGTCACTGGTTGATTCAGTCTGTGTCCCCACATCTGCATACGGCCAGTGTTTAAGACTTGGAATTCCATCAACTTCCTTTTTCTACTTAACTTTTTTTTTTTAAGACAATGATATCACAGTGGTCAATGGAACGTCAATGTCACCTGCAAGGGAGGTAACTGTAAAAATAAATACACACCAATGTCAACTTCCTGATTTTGATGTTGGACGACGGTCAGGACATCCCTGTCGTGGGAGCTGTGCAAAGGGTACAAAGGGCCTCTCTGCTATCTCTGCAACTTCTTGGGAGTCTTCATTAATAAAGAGTTTTTAAAAATACATACGTAGGCAGGGCCTGGTGGCTCACACCTGTAATCCTAGCTCTCTGGGAGGCCAAGGCAGGAGGATTGCTCAAGGCCAGGAGTTCAAAACCAGCCTGAGCAAGAGTGAAACGCTGTCTCTACTAAAAAGAGAAAGAAATTAATTGGCCAACTAAAAATATATAGAAAAAATTAGCCAGGCATGGTGGTGCACGCCTGTAGTCCCAGCTACTCGGGAGGAGGCTGAGGCAGGAGGATTGCTTGAGCCCAGGAGTTTGAGGTTGCTGTGAGCTAGGCTAATGCCACGGCACTCTAGCCCAGCCCAGGCAACAGAGCGAGACTCTATCTCTAAATAAATAAAAATACATAAATATTGGCTGGGTACGGTGGCTTACATCTGTATTGCAGCACTTTGGGAGGCTGAGGTGGGAGATCGGTTGAGGCTAAGAGTTCCAGACCAGCCTGGGCAACATAGCGAGGCCCCGTCTCTACAAAAAATTATAAACTAACTGAGTATGGTGATGCATGCCTATAGTCCCAGCTATTCAGGAGGCTGAGGTGGGAGGATCGCTTGAGCCCAGGAGTTGGAGGCTGCAGTGAGCTATGATAATGTACTCTATGTACTCTACCCAGGCTGACAGATCAAGACTCTGTCTCACAAAACAAACAGACAACACCCTCAAATCCTCTTTTATCCCACATTGCAGGTGGCACTTTGGGAAACACCAACCCAGACACATGAGCTCTGTCCCTGGGTGTTTTGGGGACTGTGCCCGGATGCTCCCACATAGTCCAACCTAATTATAATAATTGGAGCTGCACATGCGTCCCCTGGGCATGTCCTCCCCACTTTCCCGTGAGCGGGAGTGGAGTGAGTGGCTTCCGGGGGGCAGGAGGGTTCATTTGACCTACACTTACGCACTGCCACCATGGGCCATGCCAGGCTCCCAATATAAGCAGACTTGGGCCTCGGCCCCTTGGAGCTGGCATTCTCATGGCAGATGTGATTGAAGCAATCGTAGAGACATGCGAACTGCCACCAGAACACGCTCACCCCGCCCCAGGTCACAGAGCTGCTTCTAGTTTTTCTGTCCACGTTGGCAAAAGAGAAAACAGAGGCTCCAAGAGTTCAGTCATTCTCGTGGGCTACAGGATACGGCAGGAAGTGGCCCAGTGGGATTAGAACCCCTGACTCCAAAAACCCTTAACCAGGCAGCGCTAGAGCCCACGGGGCAGGAGGCAACCTCAGGAAACCTTTCATCTTTGGGCCTCAGTTTCCCCGTCTGTAAAATAGGGGTGACGGCTCTGGGGATGCCAGGCAACTCAGAACCTCTGGGCAGATGCTAAGGCAGAGGCCACCACAAACTCAACTGGCTGCAGGGGGGACCCTGGCAAGGTGGGGAAGGTACACCCCTTCCTTGGTCTCCCGGTGAAGAGGTGACAATCGGGGCCGGGGAGCGGGGCTGCCTGGACTTCAGTCCTGCCTCTGCCACCTCAGTGGTGGGTGTGACCCTGGACAAGCCGCCGATCCCGCTGAGAAAGATCAGGATGCTAACGGGCGCCAGCGCCTGGAACGTTCGGGAAGATGAGTTCATCCGTGCAGAGTGCTGGGAGCGGC
Organism: Mirza zaza; assembly: GCA_008750895.1. Classification (NCBI taxonomy): domain Eukaryota; kingdom Metazoa; phylum Chordata; class Mammalia; order Primates; family Cheirogaleidae; genus Mirza; species Mirza zaza. The sequence goes on from VSMD01110117.1 coordinate 65,825, forward strand.
GCTGGGCTGGGCGAAAGCTCGGGGAGCATTCACGCTGCTGTTGCCATGGGGACGTGCAGGCCCCGCGTTGCCAAGTCAGTCGGTTTTCAAGAGGAGCTGCGGGTTTTGATGTGGCAGCGCCCCATTGTTGAGTGTTGGCCGAGAATGCAAAAAAGGAAACGCGAAAGGCTGCACGGGCCAGACCCAACGAGTCGGTGGCCGACCAAACGGGGGTCGGCGTTTGCAGCCTCTGCTCTGAGACTTTGCGGCCACCTGTGGAATCCTTCAGTTGGGCACCTGCTGTTGGCCAGGCCAGGCCTGGCCTGGGGCTGAGGCCCGCAGAGGAACGCATTGGCCTTTGCCCTCCAGGAACTCCCAGTCCAGCAGAGGGCGCCCAAGAGTTGCTCTGTTTTCCTTTTTTTTTCCCCCTGCATATTCAGACAGAATTCTTTTCTTTTTTCTTGGGTTTTTGTTTTGTTTTGTTTTGTTTTTTTTTTTTTTTGAGACAGAGTCTCTATCGCCCAGGCTAGAGTGCAGTGCGGAACTCCTGGGCTCAAGTGATCCTCCTGCCTCAGCCTCCTGAGTAGCTGGGACTATAGGCACATGTCACCATGCCTGGCTAGTTTTTTTTTTTTTTTTTAGAGAGATGGGGTCTTGCTATGTTGCCCAGGCTGGTCTTGAACTCCTGACCACAAGCGATCCTCCCACCTTGGCCTCCCAGCACTGGGCCGCTTGATCTTTAACCTCATCACACGAGCCGGACAGAATGGCTCCTGTGGAGGTGTGGGCAAAGGCAGGGCTCTGTCCTCTGCCCGTGGGGACTGCTGCCCCACCCCCCATGACCTCTGATTCTGTCAAAGTGCCAGGACTTCTTTGAAAGGGATTTTAGCTGGGATCCAGCAAGTCCCAGAAAAGCCTAGAAGACCTACCGGCCAGTTTCTCTTTTCCTGCTTAACCATTTCTAAACGGAATCGAAGTGATCCTCCCATCCCCCACAGGTCCACAGCGTCATGGCTGTTTGGGTGCTTGCCGGAGACCTTTCAAAAAGTCCGCACTGATGTGTAAAAATAACCTGGGCCAGATGCAGTGGCTCATGCCTGTAATCCCAGCCCTTTGGGAGGCAGAGGTGGGAGAATTGCTTGAGCCAAGGAGTTCAAGATCAGCCTAAGCAACATAGTGAGACCCCATCTCTACATAAATAGAAAAATTAGCCGGGCATGGTAGTGGCGCCTGTACGCCCAGCTACTCGGGAGGCTGAGGCAGGAGGATCACTCAAGGCCAGGAGTTGGAGGCTGCAGTGAGCTAGGCTGACGACACTGCAGTGCAGCTTGGGCAAGACCCTGTCTGTAAAAATACAAATAAAATAAAAATTAAAAACCTGAAGAAATTCAAATTCACTCCAACTTGCCCAGTGCCACCTCCTCCCCCTCCACTCAGCGCTGCAGTGTCCCCATGTCACCACCTGGACCACATGACCTGAGATAGCCCACTCCTGTCCCTCCAGATCGCCATTCTGTTTGCTGTGTTCACTGCCCTTTACCACGACCAGAAACATCTACATTGAGAGCAAGGACTGTGTCTGTCTTGGGACCTCTGTACCCCCAGCCCCAAGGACAAGGCTTGTCTTAAGAACTATTTGGAGATTTGGCAGGAGGGTGTCGAATAAACACATGAATGAATAACTACATTCATTCATTCATTCATTCATTGGGAAGAGGCTGAGCCCACCTGCTACTCAGTGGGCAAAGGATTCATCCACCAGGTGGCAGGAACCAGACAGAAAGATACTGAAATAAATAACCTCCTCCTTGCTGTTGGAGAGCTTGCTAGTGTCTTTCCTGGGTTCTAGAAGCTTCCAAGACCCTGACTGTCCCTTGATAGCAGAACACTCCAGGAGGCTCAGCCCCTCTGGTGTCCAGGTGGGGAGGGACACACGCGCACACACACTTTGGGGCTACTCACGATGCGCTCAAACTCCTGGGCCTGCTTCAGCTCCCGGGGGAAGCCGTCGATGAGGAAGCCCCGGCTCTCCGGGTGGGACAGCATGTTGTCACTGACCATATCTAAGATGATGCCCTGGGGAGGAAGGAGGTGGATTCAGCGCCCGAGGGCGTCTCTTTCCCCTACCCTCGCCCTGGGGCGTGCAGTTTCTACAAGGGTCACCATAGCAGGCTCTGGTCCTCAGATGAACGTGTGGTGACAATGTCCTACCTAGTGCCCTGGATTCTGGGTCTTCTCTGATGCCCTAGGGAGACCACTGCTGAGGACTGGGTGGGTGCCGGCCAGATGCCGGGCTGTGTCATTTAATCAGTGTGTGAGGTGCTGGGTTCCCCTGCTTGTCACTGGTGAGGAAGCAGCTTTGGAAGGGGCCAGTGCCAGTCGCAGAGTCACGAGGGGAATAAACGCTTGCTGACTTTATCGGGTGACTCTTAAGTGCCAGGTGTTCTGCTAAAAACACTGGATGGGGTGACGTCATCCCAACCCCTCTAGGGCCTGTTGATGTGGTCTTCCCATTTTACAGACAAGAAAACAGAGGCTCGGCGTGGCAAGGCGATGGCCAAGCCAGAAGCTGAGGCTCGTTCCAATGTACCCTCTTCCTCCCTCTCCCCGCGCCCATGAGCTCTCACCGTGGGCACCAGGAGCCCCTGCCGCATGATGTCATGGATCTGCCGGCCCCGCTGGGTGCCTCTTTGGGCCTCCTGCCGCAGCAGCTGGCCCAGCCCCACGTGGCAGAGGCCGTACTTGGTGGCCATATACTTGCACTGCGTCCCTTTGCCACAGCCTGGGCCGCCCATCACGAAGATGATCAGGGGGGACTTGAGGATGTCTGCGGTGCCGGGGAAGAGGGAGGGGATGGGTTAGCGCCTGGGGCAGCGGCCCCGATGTGATTGTGTCCACAGGTTAGTTAGTAGAGCATGTCCTTGAGTGACACTGGACGCAGGTCTCTTGGCATACCCTCTGGTGCCCTAGGGTGGCATCTGTGAGTATGTATCTGTGCTCAAGGGTATAGCAGGCATGTTGTGAGGAGGTGCTGCTGTGGGTTGCAGTGGATGAAGATGTGAACTTGAACCCACAGGCCCTTTGCACTTGGCATCTCCCTGAAGCATCGCAGAGACTCTATTATCCCATTTTACAGTTAAGGAAAATGAGGCTCAGCCCATAACCCCTTCCCCTGCCTTCACTCTGTCCCAGCCAGCCCCAGGGTTCCCCTTTTGGATCCTCTTTTTTTTTTGAGACAGAGTCTCACTTTGTTGCCCAGGCTAGAGTGAGTGCCATGGCTTCAGCCTAGCTCACGGCAACCTCAAACTCCTGGGCTCAAGCAATCCTGCTGCCTCAGCCTCCCGAGTAGCTGGGACTATAGGCATGCACCACCATGCCCGGCTAATTTTTTCTATATATATCTATATATATTAGTTGGCCAATTAATTTCTTTCTATTTATAGTAGAGACAGGGTCTCACTCTTGCTCAGGTTGGTTTTGAACTCCTGACCTCAAGCAATCCGCCCGCCTCGGCCTCCCAGAGTGCTAGGATTACAGGCTTGATCCACTGTGCACGGCCTTAAATGCCTTTAATGCTGAAGGTTTCAACCTCCCCTTCAGAAGAACAGCCACAGCTTGTCTGAGGTTCATTTTTCTCCAGCACATCCTCAAAATCTTGGCTTAAGAAACTTTCATTGGCTGGGCGGTGGCTCACGCCTGTAATCCTAGCACTCTGGGAGGCCGAGATGGTCAGATTGCTCAAGGTCAGGAGTTCAAAACCAGCCTGAGAAAGAGTGAGACCCCGTCTCTACTAAAAAAAGAAATTAATTGGCCAACTAATATATATGGAAAAAATTAGCTGGGCATGGTGGCGCATGCCTGTAGTCCCAGCTACTTGGGAGGCTGAGGCAGCAGGATTGCTTGAGCCCAGGAGATTGAGGTTGCTGTGAGCTAGGCTGACGCCACGGCACTCACTCTAGCCTGGGCAACAAAGCGAGACTCTGTCTCAAAAAAAAAAAGAAACTTCCATCGATTGAGATTTTTGCCTCAGTCATTTATTTGGGTTGACAATTCCTTCTGGTCACACCTCAGCCATCAGTCCTTTTCTAAGTCCTATCTAAAGAACTTCATTTCTTCCGCAGCAACGGCCACAGTCAGTCCTGATTTCCTGTTTCCTTGTTCTTGGTGGTTGCCCCCACCCACAGGGCTCATGAGGGCAGGGACTATTTCTGTCACGCTCACCCTGTATTCCCAGTAGTTGGCACAGTTCCTGCCATCTCGTAGTGGATGAGGAATAAATGAATGTCCAAGGCTACCAGACACATCTACAGAGTCTGTTTTTTTTTTCTTTCTTTTTGAGCCAGAGTCTCACTCCGTTGCCCAGGCTAGAGGGCCATGGTGTCAGCCTACTCCTGGGCTCAAGCAATCCTCCTGCCTTGGCCTCCCGAGTAGCTGGGACTACAGGCATGAGCCACCATGCCCGGATAATTTTTTCTATATTTATAGTTGGCCAATTAACTTTCTGTTTTTAGTAGAGACGGGGTCTCCCTCTTGCTCAGGCTGGTCTGGAACTCCTGACCTTGAAGGATCCTCCCACCTCGGCCTCCCAGAGTGTTAGGATTACAGGCGTGAGCAACCGCGCCCACGGAGTCTGTTGTTGATAGTCCAATTTTTGTGCCTTGCTTCCCTCCTTTGCTTAGCCAACTCCTATGCATCCCTCAGGGCCCAGCTGAAACCTCCCCCCTTCCCTGAGCTCTCAGAGCTGGCTGTGCTGCTTCTGTTCCCTCCTGAGTTCTAGATTCCGATGTTATGAGTCTGTCTCCTCCACCTTGCTGTGACCTCCAAGAGGACAGAGAGCTGATCGGACAGATTCTCTCCTTGGGGGGCCCAGAACCCAGCATGTGCGTGCGGGAGCATTTCCGGGAGGGGACCGAAGGGCTGAATCGTGAGCATGCGCAGTTGTGTTACTGCCATGATGGGGGCCTGCTCCTCCCTCCCTGTCCTAGACAGCCTCCTAGCCTCTTCCCCCAGTACCCCAGCCACCCCACCATGTTACCCTTCTCCTTCGGCCTCAGAGGCCTGCCCGTCTGGGGTAGCTTGGACCTGCACAGACCCATCCCGCCGGCAGCCCCTGGGGTGGTCCCGCCCCATCCCCACACAGGCCCTGACCCCTCCTGGCTCAGCTCCACGTCACAAAGGGCCCTGCCGCGATCACTTTGCGGGATGAGAGGGTCCCCTCCCATTCCTAGAGCAGGGTGAGGACACGAACCCCAAACATGCTCAGGAGGAGCAAGAGTTCGACCCCACAGAGTAGGCCTTGGTTGCCATGGCGATGCAGCCTCCTTGGACTCACTTCCGGGGGGGGTAGCGCATGCGCACAGCGCCCGGGAAGCCACGACGAGGGACTCCTTTTTACTTCCCTACCCAGGATGCCCCGCGGAGGCTTATGTGAGGGCGTCACGGAGGCGTGTCCCCAGATGATTAGGTTAATGCGCTATATAGGAGCGCGCCTGCGACAGGAGCCAGTTCGTCTGGCTCAGATTCAGACTGGGTTTGCTGTGTCTGTAAAGGGGCGGGAGGAGGAGCACAGGTGACAGTGTATTCGAGTGCTCACAGCCGCCGAGGGGTTTCACTTCCGGGGTAGGCGAAGGCGTAGACGGATCTGGCCGAGCGCTGCTTCCGGGTGACTGTTCTCAGGGACGGTGGTGTCTAGGGCTTGGAGTCCTCGCTCCCCAAGCGACACCGAGAAGGCGGCTTCCTCGGGGACTGAAGGACGTGAACTCCGGGGGAGACACAAAAAGGATCCGGGTCGCACCGGACCCGAGCCCCTGACCGTTGCCCATGGCGGCCCTAGTGAGTATGAATGAGGCGGGCGTCGCGGGTGCCGGCGCCGACCCCCGCAGCCTCGCACTTATCATCTGCCTCCTTTCTTCCAGGGCCCGGGCAGCCAGAATGTCACTGAGTATGTCGTTCGAGTACCCAAGTGAGTCCCCGGCCCTACTGCTCACTCCCCACCCCGCAAAGGAATTAAAACCTTCATGAGCTTCTAGGCGTTTCTGGCCCTGCCTGTGGTTCTCCCTCCAGACTGGGAGCAATTTAGAGGGCAGGGCTGGGGTTAAGCTGAGGTCTATTTGGGGGCGTCACTGTTGTTTGAATGAATGAATCAGTGCATTTCATACACTGCACGATTCAGCCCCTTGGCCTAGCATTCAAGGCCTGTATGGTCTCTTGATGCCAGGACTGTAGCCCTAAGGACATATTCTTCGTTCTGTTTTCGACTGGTCAGGTTTTTGTCCTTTCCAGGCCTTTGTTCATGCTGTTCCCTCTTCCAGGAGTGGCTTCCTCTCCCCCTTTTCCCCCTAAGTTGTGACTGTGTTGGGCGGATTCTTGTTGATCCTGCACAACCCACTTCCAATATTTTCTTCCTTCAGGAAGCATGCCCTGCCTTCCTCCCTCCCTAGGGATGAGTTCTTAATTAAACCCACATCTCGGGTTCCCCCAAATCTTTGTCCCTCCTGTTCTTTGCATGAGGTCAGGAGGGGACAAGTGCAGCTTCCCTGACAGACTGGGAGTCCTTGGAGTCTTTTAGGAGTCCCCAGCATTGCCCAGCACAAAGGGCTGAGCCTGGGTGGATTTGTTGATTGAATGATTGATTGAATTAACACTGCCTCTTCTTGCCCTCTTCAGGAACACAAACAAAAAGTATAACATAATGGCATTTAATGCAGCTGATAAAGTCAACTTTGCTACTTGGAATCAGGTAAGTCCCTGGTCTTGGGGGTGGGGAGGTAAGAGAACATGACCCTGGAGTTAGTGGTTGTAATAGTTGCTTTTTTAAAATTTTTTATCCACATCACCAGCTTGTAAATAATAGTTGCTTAGATGTAATAGTAATTAAGGCTCAGATTCCTGAATTCTCCCCAAGTGGAGATAAAACAATGACAGAGGCCCAGGCCCAGCTGCTGAGTCTCCCTGTAAGATTTGGCAGTCCCTGCAGGAGGCCTTCTCCTTAAAGGGGACCATCTAGAAGTTGTGCCCGCTGATGGGCATTTTTGGCCTAGATTTATCTAGACAAGGGAGCAGGCTGAGCTGAGGGCCACATCCTACAGACAGCCCTAGAGTTCCTGCTGTCAGAGGCTCTAGAAAGGACTTTGGATCCTGGCAGGGTGGTATGCGCCTGTCCTCCTGGCTACTTGGGAGGCTGAGGTGAGAGGAATGAGTTCAGCCCCAGCCTGTGCAGGCAACATAGCAAGACTCGGTCTCCCAAAAAATAAAAATAAATTATTACTAGAAAGGACTTTGGAAGCCATTAAAGGGTTTTCAGCTGGGAAGTGGTAGAGTAATCTGGCCACTAAAGGGAGACAAACTGGGTTTGAGGACAGAAGACGGGAGGTCAGGATGGAGGCAGCCGCCCTGGTCCAGACGAGTCCTGGGTGGGCATTGCAGCCAGTGGAGGGTCTGAGGGGTGGCCGGACTCTACGATGTTTTGGAAGTGGAACCAACAGGGTCTGTTGGGTGATTGGATACTGAGGGGTGAGGGAGAGTGAATCACAGCCGATTCCATTTACTGAGACAGAGAAGCTCAGAGAAAGCAGAATTTGGGTGGAGTCTTTGAGAATTCAGTTTTGGACATTTTGTGTTTAAGCTGCTAGTTGGACAGCAAGAGCGGCTGGTAAGTAAGCGCTTGGGTGTATAAGTTGGGAGATGGAGATGAAGGATCTAGGTGTTTGGTGGCATTCGAAGCCATGGAGACTGGACCAGCTCAGCAGAGGAGTCTGCACGAGGTCTACAGTTGGCAGCTTCAGACCGTCCCACGGTGGGGCAACTCCTGGTGTGCCTCTTGTCTGCGAGCTCAGTTCTGTCTTTGGATTACTTTAAAATGTCGCCTCATCCCTGGGAGCCAATGAAACTGTGCTTGAGAGAGGTGATAACATTTCTGTGTGGACGTTGGACAAGTGGGTGTTTGCTCAGGACACTCTCTTCCCAGGGAGGAAGGTCACCGTCCATTTGAAAACTCATGGGGGCCCTGCCTTCTGGGATTTCCAGCTATGTGTTCGTATACAAACACACTTTCAGCTGGGCATGGTGGTGCGCACCTGTAGTCCCAGCGACTCGGGAGGCTGAGGCAGGAGGATCACTTGAGCCCAGCAGTTCGAGGCTGCAGTGAACTATGATGCGGCCACTGCACTTCAGTCTGGGCGACAGGGTGAGACCCTGCCCATTCATAAATAAATAAATGAAATGAAAACTAAATTCATTATTAAAAAAAACCAGATTTTCACATTCAGTCCATACTACTCCATCCTCATAGTTGAGTTATATAGTGGTTTTAGATCAATGTTCAGTTTTCCCTGGAGTTTTTAAATGTGCTGTAATTTTAACGTTTGTTTAGTTCAGTTTTGTTTCTTTTTTCCTGAGATGGGGTCTTGCTGTGTTGCCCAGGCTGGCCTCAAACAAATGCACTTAGCTCAGTTCATTTAGTTTTCTTCACCAGCTCAGTCCAAAAGCTTCCCCTAGTTGTGTAAATCTATGTCTAAGTGCATTAAGTATCTATTATATATTAAATCTAAGTATATATTAAATCTATGTCTCAGTTCCTTCCCTTGGAGTTTTCCTGCCCTGCCAGAGCCTGCTGACTTGCTCTGTCTGCACTGGCTGCTCTCCCACTGCCCTACGTCGTCATCTGGGTGAGGTGGGGTGGCATGGCGTGGGGTCTTCTCTTACCTTTTTCCTGGGTTTTATCCCTCTGTCTCCCCTGATTTCCCATTTCTTGGCTCCTACATTGTTGTCTTTCCTGTTTCCCTCCTTGTTTTAATGAAGCACACCCTGGAGTAGCTCCCTGAAAAGGAGGTGTGGGAGGTACACTGTGAGTGCTTGTATCCCTAAAACTAGCTTTATTCTCACCTCATGGTTGATAGCATGGCTGGCTATAAAATTCTGGACTGGTATTCATTTTCCTTGGAATTTTGAAAGCAGGACTCCATTGTCCTTTTGCTTCCTGGTGTAGCTGTTGAGGAATCTTTGCCATTCTCATTCTTGATCAGTTTGTTGTATTAGGAGTCGGGAAACTTTTTCTTAAAGGGCCAGTTAATAATCACGTTTAGCTTTTTTGGCCAGTCTCTGTCCTAGTGATCTGCTCTGCCATTGTAGAATGAAAGCAGTTATAGACAGTAGTAAATGAATGGGCATGACTGTGTGCCAATAAAACTTTATTTACAAAAACAGGCAGCCAGGGCCGGGCGTGGTGGCTCATGCCTATAATCCTAGCACTCCGGGAGGCCAAGGCAGGCGGATCTCTCAAGGTCAGGAGTTCGAAACCAGCCCGAGTGAGACCCCGTCTCTACCAAAAATAGAAATTAATTGGCCAACTAAAAATATATATGCAAAAATATATATGCATAAGGCCGGGCGTGGTGGCTCACACCTGTAATCCTAGCTCTCTGGGAGGCCGAGGTGGGCGGATCGTTTGAGCTCAGGAGTTCGAGACCAGCCTGAGCAAGAGCGAGACCCCATCTCTACTATAAATAGAAAGAAATTAATTGGCCAACTAATATATATAGAAAAAATTAGCCGGGCATGGTGGCGCATGCCTGTAGTCCCAGCTACTTGGGAGGCTGAGGCAGCAGGATCGCTTGAGCCCAGGAGTTTGAGGTTGCTGTGAGCGAGTCTGACGCCATGGCACTCACTCTAGCCTGGGCAACAAAGTGAGACTCTGTCTCAAAAAAAAAAANAAAAAAAAAAAAAAAAAAAAAATATATATATATATATGCATATATATATATATAAAAATATATATGCACCAGCCGGGCATGGTGGCACATGCCTGTAGTCCTAGCTACTCGGGAGGCTAAGGCAGACGGATTGCTTGAGCCCAGGAGATTGGGGTTGCTGTGAGCTAGGCTGATGCCATGGCACTCACTCTAGCCTGGGCAACAAAGTGAGACTCTGTCTCAAAAAAAAAAAGAAAAAAGGTGGCCAGCCCATGCCAACTTCTGCTTTATACAAAACCTGTTTTCCCTCCTCCCTGGGAGCCAATAGGATCTTCTCTTTGTCCCCAGTGGTCTGAAATCTCATGACAGTTGGAAGTAATGTGGGTCTTCTTGCCTCGTTCAGTTAACATGTCTTGGCAACTGTTTCATACAGTTCAATTGTCTCTTTTCTTTCTTTGCTTTTGTTTCTGGCTGCATGGTGTCCATTGTATGGAGGAACCCCAGTGTATTTAACCAGACCTATTGCTATGCATTTAGATCCACTCCCAATCTTTTTTTTTTTTTTTAGCATATTATGGGGCTACATGTGTTAAGGTTACATATATTGCCCATGCCCCCCTCCCCTTCCACTCCCAATCTTTAGCTACAGCAAGCAACACTGCAATACTGCCGTCCCCAACCCCCAGGCTGCCGAGTGCTGCTGTTCGTGGCCTGTTATGGACCCGGCTGCACAGCAAAACATTATTTTGTGTGTATGTGGTTTCAACCTCTGCTATCTCTGGAAGAATCCTCAGGGTAAGCAGTCTGTGCATTTTAAAATGCAGCATAAGTGAGACTATGTCTCAAAGAATAAAAAAATAAAATGCAGCATAGACTGCTAAATTGTCCAAAGATTGACCTTTTTTTTCCTTTTGTAAGACAGTCTCCCTCTGTTGCCAGGGCTAGAGTGCCGTGGCATCAGCCTAGTTCACAGCAACCTTAAACTCCTGGGCTCAGGCAATCCTGCTGCCTCAGCCTCCCGAGTAGCTGGGACTACAGATGTTCACTACTGCCCCCCGCCTTGCCAAAAGATTGAAATTTGGAAAAAACTCATTGTTTAATGGCATCTAAATTCACAGGGCAATGCAGAGTCAAATGGAGAGTTCCAGGGAGGCAGTTTTTATTTGTTTGGCTTTTGTTGTACCACTCCAGTGATCTTGTTTCTATTTTTTAACTTTTAATTTGGAAATAATTTCAAACTTTCAAAAAGTTGCAAAAAGAGACAAAGCACAAGGCTTCACCCAAGTTCCTTTTCCCCAGATCCACCAAGCACTCCACTGCCCTCTTGCCAAGCTGGAAGTTGGCTTTGCGCTCCCCGAGCTCAGCGTGGGGAGAGTGGAGGGTCTTCCTGGCACGGGCGGCACAGCCCGAGCAGAGGCAGGACCCTGAGAGGTTTCGCTTCTTGTTCCCCCCGCAGGCCCGGCTGGAGCGGGACTTGAGCAACAAGAAAATTTACCAAGAGGAGGAGATGCCCGAGTCGGGCGCGGGCAGCGAGTTCAACCGCAAGCTCCGGGAGGAGGCCCGCAGGAAGAAGTACGGCGTCGTGCTCAAGGAGTTCCGGCCCGAGGACCAGCCCTGGCTGCTCCGTGTCAATGGCAAATCGGGCAGGAAGTAGGTGGTGGAGAGGGGTGGGACCAGCCCACATCCCCGTTGTGTCGTGCCGCACACTTTGTGGGATGCCCTCTCTGAATCTCAGTTTCCCACCTGTAGGATAGGGGCGCCAGCACTTCCGCCCTTGCAAGGTTTTATTTTTGCAGATGAACCGGGTTGGTGCTCGTGCCTGGCTCTGTGGCAGCTCTGAGTGCCACAGCGCAGGAAGCCCAGGTGGCCGGCCCTGGGGGTGGTTTATGATGTTTGGGACGACGCCTCTCATGGAGGGTGACCTGAGCAGGAGGAGTGAAGGTTGGGTTGATGAAGGGTGGGCCACGCCCACCACAGTGCGTGATGGTGACAGACGGTGGGCCGGCCGGCGCAGGGCAGTGGGTGCCAGGATGGGGCCGGACCCTGGTCCCAGGGGAGCCCTGGAAGGCTGTAGGCAGGGAGGGGTACGCAGAGCAAGTTGATTGGACACAGGGCAGAGGAGGATGTGTCAGGGGCCCCCGAGGAGCTGGGCAGTGGCTTAGCCTCCAGGACATGTGGCCCTAGTTGAGTGCCCACTTCAGGTCCAGCTGTGACTCCCTGTCCCATCTCGGTCCTGAACCTGGATCCCAGCTGCAGCCTGTGAGCGATGGTGGAGCCAGAGGCAAATCTAGACGGGTCTGCCCCCAGGGCTGGGCTCTGCACAGCTGATCGAGCCCAGTCCTTGTGGAAATGATGATGATACGCATAACACGCCCAGCTCTGGACCCGCTCTGCAGGGCTGCAGCACCAGCCCTGCTCCCCAGATGTGGAAGCTGAGGCTCAGGCAGTCGAAGAGCCTCTCCAGGGCCTCACGTAGTCCTGGCTTTTGGAGGAGGCAGGGCCGGGGCTGGTCCCCTGACTGTGGCTCCCTGCAGGTTTAAGGGCATAAAGAAGGGAGGTGTGACAGAGAACACGTCCTACTACATCTTCACCCAGTGCCCCGATGGGGCCTTCGAGGCCTTCCCCGTGCACAACTGGTACAACTTCACGCCGCTGGCCCGGCACCGCACACTCACCGCCGAGGAGGCCGAGGAGGAGTGGGAGAGGTGAGTGGCCTGAGGGCGGCCGGGGTGCGGGAAAGGGAGCGTGTTGTGTTGCCAGGCCCTGTGCTGGGAGCTGGGGACTCAGTGGTGGCTGGGGCAGACCCCATGCCCCCCTCACGAGCTCTCAGGGCAATGAGGGCACAGACTCGGGACGCGTAGGGCTGCGATGGGGGTGTGCAGGGCACTGAGGGCCAATGTTGGAGCCCCGAGCAGGGATCGGGAGAGCAGGGTGGGTCTGTCTGCCCCCTCGGTTTTCCCAAGCCTGGGGCCGGCTCCTCTTGGGGTGGGGGGCTGGAAGGGGCCTCCTGAGCAGTGGCATCAGTTGGGGTCTTGAGGTGGAGTGGGTAGAATGATCGGCAGGTGGCTGCAGGGACATGGTGCAGGAGGCCAGAGCAAGGTGACTGTGGGAGGCGGATGAGGCTGCACCAGGCCTCGAATGCCAGGCTGAGGATGAGACCTGCTCAGGGCCCCCACCACCCTGGGCACCTGTGCATGGCACGGAGGGCGCTCCGAGCAAGCCTGCAAAACCGCATTTGCGCATGTCCAGGGTTAGCAGACACCCATGAGTTTGTGGCTTCCAAAAGGTTAAGAAACACCACCCCGCCCCGCTTTGCTTAATCATTTTGTTTAGTTTTTACATTTTTGAGTGAGTTATAGGTTGACTCACCCCAAAAGCAACCCCAGTAAAAGGCAGGCAGGGCCCAGCGCTCTCCACAGCCCGGATCGGTGCAGCGCCAGGCCTGCGGGTCCACGTGTCCCTGCTGCTCTGTCTGCTCACGCCGGTCAGAATTTCCCTCTGTCACCCAGGCTGGAGTGCAGTGGTGCAATCATAGCCCACTGCAGCCCTGCTCCTCCCACCTCAGCCTTCTGAGAGGCTGGGACTAAAGGCCATAGCACGCCCAGGTAACTTTTTCTATTTTCAGTAGAGATGGGGTCTCCCTCTTGCTCAGGCTGGTCTCGAACTCCTGGTCTCAAGTAGTTGTTCCACCTGGGCCTCCCAAAATGCTGGGACTATAAGTATGAGCCACTGCACCCAGCCTCTGCTCTTGGCTTCCAGACGTGTCCTTGGTTGTTTCATTTGCTGTATTTTCTTTCGAGTCTGCTTTGTAAGTTCATTAAATGCAGTCTCACTCTTTAAAACATCCACGGGCAGTGGGATGATGTTACTGTGTTCCACTGTTGCCATGGAGACATCAGTCTGCCTTCTCATTAAAGAAAAAGTCACCCAGGCCGGGCGCGGTGGCTTACACCTGCAATCCCAGCACTCTGGGAGGCTGAGGCAGAAGGATCCCTTGAACTCAGGAGTTCAAGACCAGCCTGAGCAAGAGCGAGACCTTGTCTCTACTAAAAATAGAAAGATTAGCTGGGCGTGGTGGTGGTGCCTGTAGTCCCAGCTACCTTGGGAGGCTAAAGCAGGAGGATTGCTTGAGCCCAGGAGTTGGAGGCTGCAGTGAGCTAGGCTGATGCCACTGCATTCTACCAGGGGTGACAGAGTGAGACTCTCAAAAAAAAAAGAAAGAAAAAGTCATCCATAAACTACAATGACAGAAGACCAATGTGGATATATTGGGGCAGATTCTGTGAGCCCGGGGGAGACACCAACACCACGCGAGCCTCCTTCTGGAGGGACTCGGGCAGGGAGGGAGTCGACCAGCGTCCTCCCTGTGTGATCTGAGGCGTCCCTGCTGCCTGCTGAGTCCCCGGGAGGGTGGGGTCAGGGCACCTTTGCAGTCGCTCTGCAGTGTCCCTGGCCCCTCCTGGTGCAGGCGCAGGGCTGGTGGCCTGTCGTCAGCCCCACTGTCCCCACCAGGAGGAACAAGGTGCTGAACCACTTCAGCATCATGCAGCAGCGGCGGCTCAAGGACCAGGGCCAGGACGAGGAGGAGGAGGAGAAGGAGAAGCGCGGTCGCAAGAAGCCCAGCGAACTGCGCATCCACGACCTGGAGGACGACCTGGAGATGTCGTCTGACGACAGTGACGCCAGTGGCGAGGAGGGTGAGGCTGGGCGGTCCCGGGGTGCCTGGGCCTTAGTTCTTGGAGGTGACTGGTGGGTTAATGCCGCTGGAAGGAAGGCGTCACTCACAGTGGCCCTGGAAACGAGAGACTCTGGAGGCCACCTGGGGAGGCAGGGCAGGCGACCAGGCCAGCAGGGCTGTGGCTTGTAGTGGGAACCCTCGGAGGGTGCTGTGTAGGGTTGTCCAGTCTGAACGGTTCTGGGGCGCCCTGGTTGCAGGGGCTGTCCCTAGCTGGCTGGCGCCTGGCCAGGGGCGATTCAGGGCAGGGATGGTCGCCTGGTGTGCGAGCAGTAGAAGAAAGGCTTGGGCTGTGGGCTCTGGCCTGGGGCGTTTGCCTAGGAGAGGCCACCCTGGGCCTGCCCTTCTCCCAGGAGCACTGGCTGGCACTGGAAGGGCTGTGTCCCCAGCCGGCCAGGCCCTGGGATGTCAGAGCACCACAAAATATGAGAACCACAATTCCTGTGTGACCTGAGCCACCCCTTCCTCCTCCCGCGCCCCCCAGGCAGCAGAGCGCCCAAGGCCAAGAAGAAGGTGCCACCCACCAAGGCGGGCAGGAAGAGGAAGAAGAAGAAGGGCTCGGACGACGAGGCTTTCGAGGACAGTGACGATGGGGACTTCGAGGGCCAGGAGGTGGACTACATGTCGGATGGCTCCAGGTGAGCAGCTGGGAGGGGGCGTGCGGCCTGGCCCCGAGCCGCTCCCGGTGGCCATGGTGCCTGCGCTCACACTCACGCCGCCTGTCTCACAGCAGCTCCCAGGACGAGCCCGAGGCCAGCAAGCCCAAGGTGCCACAGCAGGAGGACGGGCCCAAGGGTAGGCCACCGCCATCCGGGCTGGGCGGTTGGCCGGGCTGGGGGCGGCTGGGCCCTGCTCCCACCCACACCCTGCCCTCTCCCCGCACCAGGTGTCGATGAGCAGAGCGACAGCAGCGAGGAGAGTGAGGAGGAGAAGCCGCCCGAGGAGGACAAGGAGGAGGAGGAGGAGAAGAAGGCGCCCACCCCGCAGGAGAAGAAGCGCCGGAAAGGTGGGTCTGGGGTGGCTTCAGCATTCGAGGCTCAGGCTGGGCTCCCTCACCTGCAGTGGCGGCAAGGGTGGGTGCAGGGTCAGGGCCGCTCTGGTCCTGAGCCCCAGCCTGTGCCCCTGCAGACAGCAGCGAGGAGTCCGACAGCTCGGAGGAGAGTGACATCGACAGCGAGGCCTCCTCGGCCCTCTTCATGGCGGTGAGGCCCAGGCGGGGCAGGGGCGGGGGTAGGGGCAGCCCGGGCGTCCGTTTCTGGACTGACATCCCCACCCCACCTTGACCTCTGCAGAAGAAGAAGACGCCCCCCAAGAGGGAACGGAAGCCCTCAGGAGGCAGCTCGAGGGGCAATAGCCGGCCGGGCACGCCCAGTGCGGAGGGCGGCAGCACCTCCTCCACCCTGCGGGCCGCCGCCAACAAGCTAGAGCAAGGTGGGTGCCTGGTGTCCCCCGCTGCCCCAGGAGCTCTGGCCAGGGAGGGGACAGGGAGGCGGGGGTGGAGGCCTGTCCCTCCTTGAGCTTCTTGTGCCCCGATCCTGGCACCGCCCAGCCTGGGATCCTGCCCAAGGGCCCGGCCTCCCCATTCCCAAGACTCAGCGGGACCCTGCTCCGACAGGGAAGCGTGCCGGCGAGACCCCGGCGGCCAAGCGGCTGCGGCTGGAACCCGGGCCCCAGAGCCTGTCGGGCAAGTCGACCCCTCAGCCACCCTCGGGCAAGACGACGCCCAACAGCAGGTGGGTTGGCGGGGACAGGGATGGCAAGGCGGGTGGGGGCAGCCGGGGAGAACCTTGCTGACGCCACCTCCCTGCCGTCTGCTCAGCAGCGACGTGCAGGTGACCGAGGACGCCGTGCGCCGCTACCTGACGCGGAAGCCCATGACCACCAAGGACCTGCTGAAGAAGTTCCAGACCAAGAAGACGGGGCTGAGCAGCGAGCAGACGGTGAACGTGCTGGCCCAGATCCTCAAGCGCCTCAACCCGGAGCGCAAGATGATCAACGACAAGATGCACTTCTCGCTCAAGGAGTGAGGCCGCCCGATAAACAGGCTCTTCCTCCGCCACTTCTCGCCTGTGTGTGCTCACTGTCACGGGTCCGCCGTCCTTTCCTGTCCCTCCCCGAGTCCCGGCACCCCAGTGTTACCAATTCTGAAAAGCCTAAGAGGTGTCCTCCTCCAGCCCCTTCTGGAACCTTCAGATGTCTGTTAGACCCTCTCATTCCCCTCCTCCTCCTCCTCCTCACTGGACCTCTGTCGCACTGACTGAGCCCATGTGCTCCCCGCGGGGTGACTTCAGCTCTGCCTTCCCCTTCACGGGCCTCTCTTCAGCCTGATTGATTGTCCACTGTGCGGACCTTTAGACATTTAGTTTGTCAGAGACTCCATTTCAATTGCTCAGAGTTGTCTTTGCTTCCTTTGCAGGTCACTGCTGTCTTTGGATAGTTTATTTTTTAAATTATTATTATTATTTTAGAGACAGGGTCTGGCTCTGTTACCCGGGCTAGAGTGCTGTGGCGTCAGGGTAGCTCACAGCAACCTCCAACTCCTGGGCTCAAGTGATCCTCCTGCCTCAGCCTCTGCAGTAGCTGGGACTACAGGCAGGCACTGCATCTGGCTCATGTTTTAATTTAAGCATCCTTATAGTCTATCAGACGCATCTAGAATCTGAAGTTCATGGGCCTCCTGTTATTTTCTTGTGCTTTGTAATTTGGGACAGGTGCTCACGACCAGCTGGGGGCTTTTTATCTGCGAGCATCCTGCGTGGCCTACTTTGCAGGCAGGTCCTTCCAGATGGTTCTGCCTTCGCTTCTGCCAGCCACCCGGGGGTGCCGTCCCACGCCCATTCTATGTGTGGTTCTCAGCTCGGGGACTCTGTCCCTCAGTGGCCACCAAAGCCTAACCCTCCTGGTTTCTGGGCCCTGTCTCTCAGCTCCCCAGCGATGTTTCTGGGGCTCCCCTTGCCTCTGTCCAAGCTTGGTTACGCAGTGCCAGGCGCTCTGTACGGGGAGGGCTTATTCAATTTCCTGTGGCTGGAAATGGAACTTGGGTGCAGCCACGACTTCGGAACCCCTCTCCTGAGTGACCCGGCTGGGGGCAGGACGTTGGGCTTCTGTCTTGGCTGTGGTTGGAAACTGCAGGTGGAAAACTTCCCCACCCAGTTCTGCGGGCCTTTGGCTGCTGAGTGGGGATGCCTGAGATATCAGGCTAATTCCTAGGAATGTCCCCGTCAGTGCAACCCCCGCTCCGCATGCTCCTGCCAGGCAGGAAAGCAGCGCTGGCCCCTTGCCCTGGCACTTTCTCCCCTGCTGCCCCTGTCATGTGAACCTCGGTCTAAGGCCTCTCCACGGGCAGGCCACGCAGTGATTAGGGGCAGGGGCCTTGCACTCAGGAGGGGACCTGGGTTCAAATCCCAGGTCTGTTGCTTAATTCTGGGTGACTTCAGACAAGGGACTTCAGCCACAACATCATCACTGCAGCAATGCCCCATGGCTAGAGTTCAGGGCACCTCCAGTGTACCTAACACAGACAAGGCAGCGAGTGTCCCTGTGCCAGCTGCTTCACCCACCTGAATGGGATGAATCCGGAAGCAAGTTTCCCGGGGTGCAGAGGGGTGTGATTTACAATCCCGGGAGCAGCTGCTACGAATTCACACCCCCGCCATGTGTTGGGGACTGCCTGGGTCACCACAGCTGTGTGCACACAGGTTCTCTAGTTTTTGCCAATCCAATGGGGTGCAGTCTCCGAGTTCCACCCCATTCTCTTGTGTGTGGGGTGGAGCCCCTCTTCAGACACGCGCACGCTGTTTGTACGTGTATCCCATGGGCACAGAAACTCCCAGCACTGCTACACACCAAGTGCCCATCCATCTGACCTCAGAGCGGTGTGGGGGAGGACTTCAGAACTGTCCCCTTGCCCGGGTGAGGGGACAGGATCACCTCCCTAGGGTAATATGGGGCTGGGCGTGGAAGCCACCAGAGTATGCACCTCCCTGTGACCTGCTACAGCTTCTGTCACTGCTAGACATGACCGTGACCCAGAGGGCCTCTACCTCCCCTTGCGCTCAATGCTCTTGGATCCCAGGGTGGGGCTAGTCTTGGGGTTCCCAGCTTGGCCTTCCAGAGACAGGAGTCCCTGCCCCCTTGTCCCAGCCCTTGGCTGTCTCCCAGCCTCTCCCTTTTCCTGTTTTGATGCTGGCTCGGCCAGGCCCGGAGACAGGGCCATGATGCCTTAATCCTCCAGGCGGGAGCCATGATGGCCTCGCCCACTTGCCAAGCCGCCCTGCCCAGCACACACATCTGCTGCACCTGGCACAAGACACGGGACATGGGGGCTCCTGACCCCTGGGCACCCTGCCTTAGCGGGGAGGGGCCCCACAGAGGACCCGTGAAGCCCCCTGCCTCCCCCTCCAGGCAGCAGGTGGGGTGGGGACACTGGTTGCCTGCCCTGGGCTCAGCCCCCGCTGCAGGCACAAGACTCGTAAATCAGGGGGTATCAGGGGCGTCGGAAATGGGTCTGTGGAATGTTGGGGTGGGGTGGGCTGGGGGTGTGGGCCCTTACCTCTTAGAAGGGCGGGAAGCGGGGCAGGAGGAACCCATGCCTGGACCAGAGGACGCAGTAGCAGAACTGGTGGGGGACATGGGGCCTTCTGGCGCGGGGGCCGGCAGGGAAGAGGTTAGCTCCCCAGCCCAGGAGGGGCTATAAATTCAGGGCACAGGCCCCCTCAAGACCTGCTGTCACAATGGCCTCAGGGATGGTCTGCACTCTACTGCTGCTGTCGCTGCAGCTGGGCCTGGGCTGGGGCCCCAATGCCTGGGGGACTCGGATGGCCAAGGGAGAGTCCCTGTCTGAGCAAGCAGCGGACGCTGGAGGGACCCGGCTGGGTAAGGACCCTCAGGGGCCCCTGTGACTTTCCAACTCCCTCCTGCCCAGACCCTGCCCGGTGTCATCGCCCTCTCTCCCCCAGGCGCCCACTGCTCCCCTGCCCGCCTGCGCCGAGCGCCAGCCAGCCCGTGCCAGCTGTGGAGCCTGACCCTGCCGGTGGCGGAGCTGGGCCTGGGCTACACCTCGGAGGAGAAGGTCATCTTCCGCTACTGCGCCGGCAGCTGCCCCCATGGTGCCCGCACCCAGCATGGCCTGGTGCTGGCCCGGCTGCGGGGCCAGGGCCGAGCCCACGGCGGGCCCTGCTGCCGGCCTACCCGCTACACCGACGTGGCCTTCCTCGACGACCGCCACCGCTGGCAGTGGCTGCCCCAGCTCTCCGCAGCTGCCTGTGGCTGTGGCGGGTGAAGGCGCCAGCCTGGTGCCCTGGAGCCCTGTGCCAGAGTTGCTTGGCTGACTTATTTATTGGAGGCCCAGGTGCAGAGAAGACCAGGAAGGCAGGTACCCCAGAGTGGCCGGCAGTGAGCACAATAAAAGACACCACCCTCCTGGCCTTGTGACTGTGTGTTCAGCCTCCACTGCTCCTGGGGTGCCCAAGGGCGGGTGCCACCCTGGGCTTCCCCTGCATATCCCAGCCCCGGCAAACAGCACGAGTGGGGCTGGGTTGTCCGTTCTCCACCTTTAATTCACAAATCCAGTCTCTGGGGGAAGCTGGGGGACGGCGGGGTGTCAGCAGGCAGGGGGCGGCTGTGCGGGCTCCCTGGGCCCCATCCCCTCTGGGAGGGAGCGGCAGATCACGGAGATGCGTCGGCCCCGGGGAATCCGACGCTCCCCAAAAAAGGACTCTTCATCCCGAAGGATCTCATGGGAGAAGTCGTAACGGGCTGAGCCCCTGTGAGAGAAAACACAGGCAGTGTTCCTGGGCAGGAGGAGGAGACCCTTTCTCTGGCCCCTCTGCTGCCTCCCGTGACACCTTGGAAAATCTGCTGGGGGGGCTGGATTGAGGGAGGCTCTCAAGGCGGGCGGGCGGGTGGGGGGGGGGATCTGGCACGTTCCTAGAGGGGTCGAGGCTCCCTGTGATACCTAAGGATGTAGAGGGAGCCTGGCTCCAGCAGGAGTTCCAGCCACTCTCCTGGCTTCTGGGTGTGCACCAGCCGCATGACGCTGGAAGACAGGAGGGACAGGCCGGCGATGGTGGCCCCACAGAACTGGAAGAAGGGGTGTGGTGGTGCGTCAGGCTCTGGCCTGCCCTGCCCTGCCCACCCCCCAGCTGGGCACTCCGAGGCACTGGCTTCTGCCCACCTTGATGCTGTCCACGTGGGGCTTGATGTAGCCCTGCGGCTCCAGGTCCAGCACGTGCACCGGGGAGAGCAGGGTCTGGCCAGGGCCAAAGGCGGCCGCCTGCACGCGCTGCAGGATGGCCCGGCTGGCCTCTGACCAGCGCGACTTCTCTGTCTCCCGGAAGCCGTGGATGGCCTGCACAGAGGGCTCGGGTCAAGCCTGGGAGCTCACAGCGGGGGGGACAGGGAAACTGAGGCACAGAGGGGCAGACCACAGCGCAGGTTCTCCCAGCCTGACTCGACCCACCCTCAACTCGCAACCACCACCCTATCTAGGTCTCCAATTCATACAGGGACTCCTGCCCCAGGGCCCACCTAGGTCTGACCTCAGTCCCTCGCACCCACCCTCAGGCTCCAATTCCTCGTCCCCAATGCTGGCTCCGCTCCCAGATTCAATTCTCAGCGTCTGCACACAACTGGATCCCACCAAGTATCCAGTCTGTCCCCCCTCATCTCGCTCCAACCCGTTTCCTCCTCTCGGTTCTAGATCCTGCCACCAGTTACAGCCCTGCTCGCAAAGTCCCCTTCGCCCAGGTCGCGCTCGTTTCACAGGCCGGTTCCAGCCCCGCCCCCAGCACTCAGGCCCCACCCCTTTCGCCCAGGCCCCGCCCACCACGACTTTTGAAGCCCTGGCCCCGCCCCTGACGCCCCGGCCCCGCCCCCCACGCCGCTGCCGGCCTCACCGCGTCCCAGTGGTCGTATTCGTAGCGGCGGCGGCGCAGCTCGGGCTCCAGCTCCCGTCTCAGCGTCTCCTCCTCGGCCGCGCTCAGGAAGCCAGGCCGCACGACGGCCGCGTCCCGCAGTCGGCTCAGCACGGCCGGGCCCGAGCCCCGCACCCACCCCAGGCCGGGCAGCGTCCTCAGCGCCAGCCGCCCACCCCCGGCCATAGCCCTGGAGCCGGGTCGTGGAAGCTGTCGGGGTAAGGGCAACGCCCCCTCCCCAGTGCCATTGGCTGTGACTGCGCCAGTTCCCTCCAGCGATTGGCTTTTCTCAAAGTCCCGCCTCTCACTCAAGGTTACTGGTTGCTGCTCGGCTCGCTCTCTTAAGATATTGGCTCCACCAGAACCCGCCTTCTCTCACGCGCTATTGGGCATAAGCAACGCAGTGGCTCAGACCATTGGCTGTGCCACAAGTCCGTCTGTTGCCAACCCGAGCTCCGCCTCTTTTATTATCCGAGAGTCCTAAAAGCCCAACCTAGCCGGTGCTTGGCACAGGAACCAGGGCAAGATCTGGCTGGGGGCCCGAGGTCAGGGGTCAGAGAAGGATTTGGGTCAAGGCTAAGGTCATGCGGTCAGTTAGGGGTAGAGGTTAAGGGCAGAGTACAGTCAGGCTGAGATGAAGAGGTCAAGGTTACAGGGGTCAGGGGACTCACGTCAAGGGCACGATTATGGGGTGGGGCCACATGTGTACAGTTAGGGATCGTGGTCAAAGATCACAGCGAGGCATCGGCATCATTCATTTACCCCTTCCAGTATTATTGTTTTTAGTTTTTTTTTTTTTTTTTGAGACAGAGTCTCACTCTGTTGCCCAGGCTAGAGTGAGTGCCGTGGCATCAGCCTTGCTCACAGCAACCTCAATCTCCTGGGCTCAAGCGATCCTCCTGCCTCAGCCTCCCAAGCAACTGGGACTACAGGCATGCGCCACCATGCCCGGCTAATTCTTTTCTATATATTAATTGGCCAATTAATTTCTTTCCGTTTATAGTAGAGATGGGGTCTCGCTCTTGCTCAGGCTGGTCTCGAACTCCCGAGCTCAAATGATCTGCCCACCTCGGCCTCCCAGAGTGCTAGGATTACAGGCGTGAGCCACCGCGCCCGGCTGTTTTTAGCATTGAAAACGGCATTATGGTTCTCTTTAAAGATTTCTCATCTATGCATGCTGAGATTCAGGTGAAACAATATCTGAGATTTGCTTTCAAATAATGTGCGTGCATATATACATACTTTTTTTTTTAAGAGGCAAGGTCTCACTCTGTCACCCAGGCTGGAGTGCAGTGGCACAATCATAGGTCACTGCAGCCTCAAACTCCTGGGCTGAAGTGATCCTCCTGCCTCACCCTCCTCAGTAGCTGAGACTACAGGCACGTTCCACCACACTCTGCAATTTTTTATGTTTTTGTAGAGACGGGGTCTTGCTGTTGCCCAGGCTAGTCTCAAACTCAAGCCATTCTCCCACCTCAGCCTCCCAGAGTGCTGGGATTACAGGCCTGAGCCACTGTGCCTGGCCTAATAATGTATATATTTTATTTATTTATTTATTTTTGAGACAGAGTCTCACTCTGTTGCCCAAGCTAGGGTGCCATGGTGTCAGCCTAGCTCACAGCAACCTCAAACTCCTGGGCTCAAGCAATCCTCCTGCCTCAGCCTCCCAGGTAGCTGGGACTACAGGCATGCGCCACCATGCCCAGCTAATTTTCTCTATTTTTAGTTGTTTGGCTACTTTCTATTTATAGTAGTGACAGAGTCTCGCTATTGCTCAGGCTGGTCTTGAACTCCTGACTTCAAGCAATCCTCCCTCCTCAGCCTCCCAGAGTGCTAGAATTACAGGCATGAGCCACCACGCTCAGCAAATGTATATATTTTAAATGGTCCATAATGAAAAGTTCAAACAACTGTAACTGATGAATGTAGCCCCTCTCCAATGCTCTGAATTTTAAAAAACAAAAAATTGACCATAATTCTCCCTCCAGCCACATCTCTGGTGAAGGCTGTCTATCTTTCTAGCTTCTTTGGGCCAACAGCTTGGAGGTTTTGGAAACTGCTGTCACATACATCTCACATCCCAGCCCTGCCTTTAAAACCTAGCTAGACTCTTCCTAGCACTTTGGGAGGCTGAGGATCACTTGAGGGCTAGTATGAGACCAGCCTGGGAAACATATCAAGACTCCAGCTCTACAAAAAATTTTAAAATTAGCCAGGTATGCTGGCACATGCTTGTAGTCCCAGCTACTTGGGAGGCTGAAGTGGGAAGACTGCTTTAGCCCAGGAGTTCAAGGCTGCAGTGAGCTATGATCGTGCCACTGCACTCCAGCCTGGGCAACAGAGACTCTTCTTCTAAAGAAAAAAGAAGGTGGTATGCAGGTTTGTGTGAGAGAGAGTTACAGTTTTACATAGTGTGGTCAGGGAAAGCCTCACTGAGGTGGTGACATTTACCCAAAGACCCACAGGAGGTGAGAGACGGAGCCTTGTTAGTATCTGGAGAA
This sequence comes from Mirza zaza, assembly GCA_008750895.1. Lineage (NCBI taxonomy): Eukaryota > Metazoa > Chordata > Mammalia > Primates > Cheirogaleidae > Mirza > Mirza zaza. The sequence continues at coordinate 89,643 of VSMD01110117.1, forward strand.
AGAGCAGTCCAGGCAGAAGGCACAGCCAGTGCAAATGCCCTGTGGCAGGTCTATGCCTAGCATGCAGGAGGAACCGCAGGAAGGCCACCTCGGCCTCCCATGGTGCTGGGATCACAGGCGTGAACCACTGTGCCGGGACTCTTTTTCTTTTTTTTAAGTGTCTACCCCCACAGCATGGAAGCTCTCTGGGAAGAGCTTTTTGTGTGTTCTTCACGGTATTCTGTGGCCTTCAGAACCCTGTCTTGACTGTAGTACGTGCCCAGGAGAGTCTGCTAAAGGAAGGGAGGGTCCGAGTCTCTCTCAGAGCGGAAGCAGGAGGGCAAAGTGCGCACCTGGTGAAGTACACACGTGTGCACACTTTCGAGGAGCAAGACGGAGGGTGCCTCAGACGCGGAGCAAAGAACACAAAGGTTTAATTTAAAATCACAGTGTCTCAGCCAGGCTGCCCCGTCCACAGGCGGATCCCTCAGATCCAGAGTTCCTCAAGGGGCCTCTCCAGGCTCAGCAGCGAGGGGTCAGCAGGGCTCATGTAGGGGTCTGGCTGCACCCGGCCCTCACCGTGACCCTGGAGATGAGGCTCAGCTCTCAGGAGCTTACTGGGACAGGCTCTGCCACCGTCGCCGCCACCACGGGCTCCTTCTGCACCAGCTCGGGCTCGTCCTCACCGTCCTGGGGAGGGTGGACCAGGACCTTGTCCAAAATGCCGAACTCCTGGGCCTCCATGGGGCTCATGTAGCGGTCCCTCTCCATGGCCGACTCTGGTGGGGGAAGCGGGACATGTGAGGGTAAGAGCAAAGACCTGGGGCCAGGTCTGGCCTGAATGTTTCTGTCCGCCCCCCCCCCCCCAATTCCTGTGTTGAAGCCCCAGTCCCCAATGGGAAAGTATCTAGAGATAAGGCCTTTTGGAAGGTAATTAGGGTTAGGTGAGGTCACGAGGGTGGGCCCCCCATGACAGGATTAGTGCCCTTCTAAGAAGAGACTCCAGAGAGTTTGCGCTCTCCCCATGTGAGGACACAGTGAGAAGGCGGCCGCCTGCAAGCCATGAAGAGAGCCCTCACTAGGAAGTGAATAGGCCAGCACCTTGACCTTGGACTTCCAGCCTCTAGGACTGTGAAAAACCAAATCTCTGTTCAAACCACCCAGTCTGTGGCATTGTGTTAGGCAGCCCAAAGTGAGTAAGACATGTCCTGATCCCTCTGATTCTTCCCTGTGTGACCTTGGTCTTCCTCATTCTGAGCCTTGGTTTCCCCATCAATAAAATACCTATTTCAATTCTTTAACTTTTTATTGATGTATAATATACACCCAGGAAAGGGCACGATTCACAAACATACAGTGAGATGGACTTTCAGACTGAACATGCCCATAGGACCAGCACCCAGACCAAGAAACAACACATTGCTGGTGTCCCCCAAACCCCACTTGGGCCGTCAGTCACTAATGCTCACCATCTCCCCCATACCCCAAAGTAACCCCCACCCTAGCAGCACATACTAGCTCTGCCTGCTTTTGTCATTTAAACCACTGTTAAGGCACCCATGCCACTGGCACCAGGCCAGTCTGGGGCTCCTACGAACTGGACTGCCATCGAGTCCCTGCACGCATCTCTCATGGACACAAATGCCGTGGTCACACTGAGCAGGGGAACCAATGAGAGCCTTTCTGCATGTTTAGCCTTACCTGATAACGCCAAACAGCCTTCCCAAGTGGGCGTCCCATTTTCACGCCCACCTGTAGTAGCTACGCGTTCCAGTTGCTCCAAACCCTCCTCAGCATTTTATATTGTCAGTTTTTTTGTATCTTTAGCCACTATAGAAGATGAAAATGGTATCTCACTGTGCTTTTAATTTGCCTTTCCCTAATAACTTTTTTTTTTGAGAAAGGATCTCACTCTGTTATCCTGGATGGAGTGCCATGGCATCATCTCAGCTCACAGCAACCTCAAACTCCTGGGCTCAAGTGATCCTCCTGCCTCAGTCTCCAGAGTAGCTGGGACTACAGGTGCACGCCACCATGCCTGGCTAACTTTTCTAGTTTTCAAGAGATGGGGTCTTGCTCTGGCTGGTCTTGAACTCCTGAGCTCAGGTGATCCTCCTGCCTTAGCCTTCCAGAGTGCTGGGATTACAGGTGTGAGCCACTGCGCCCGGCCTCCCTAATAACTGTTGATGTTGTTATTAAACATCATCACTAAACATGATGAAAAAAATTTTTTTTTTTTTTAGCGTACTATGCGGGTACAAGTGTTAAGGTTACATATATTGCCCATGCCCCCCGTCCACCCTCGAGTCAGAGCCTCAAGCGTGACCATCCCCTAAACGTTGCACATCTCACTTATTGTGTTTGTATATACCCATCCCCTCCTCTCCCCTCCTGATGAACATCTTTTCTTACTGGCCACTTGGAATCTTCTTTTTTGAAGTCCACGTTCAAACCTTTTGACCTATTTCAATGAAGTTTCTCAGAGAAGACTCCCTAAGTCTGTATTCTGAAAGGGCTTGAAGTGGTGGTTCTTAACTGAATGCAATTCTGTGGGTACCTGGTGACGTCTGGAGACATTTAGGGTTGTCACAATTAGGGGAGGCTACTGGCATCTAGTGGGTGGAGGCCAGGGACGGTGCTACACATTCTACAGTGCCAGGGACAGTCCCTACCACAGAGAATGATCCAGTTGGGCCCTGAACGTCCACAGGGCCAAGGTTGGGAAGCCCCGGCTGAGAGCGCCTGGCAAGTCTGTCTGCCCTGAGTAAAATACAGGCGGGCAGCCGGGGGCCTGCTCGGGGCAGGGCACTCACCGATCACCTGCAGGCTCTGCCTGGTGTGCTTGGCGTAGATGTTGTAGAGCTGCTTCTTGAGCTTCAGGATCTCCTCCGCCTGGATGGCGATGTCTGTGGCTTGGCCCTACGGGACGCCCCGAGTGCGGTGAGAGGCCAAGGCCAGAGTCAGTGTCGGCCCTTCACGAGGAGGCTCGAGGCGAGCACTCGGGAGCCCTCCCTGGGCTTCCGGCTTCCAGTTTTCAGGCGGGTGGGACAGGGATCTGCGAGTCCCTCCATGTCCTGCGTCATTCTTGCTGCCACCAGGAAGGCTTCCTGACTGTACTAAGGATATTTTCTTATTTTCTGCATCTGGGCCTTGCAGACTGGGGAGGAACAGCCCCTTCCGGGGCTAGCTAATCCTTGGACATAGGAAACAACTCACCTTTGTGTCTTTCAAATGCTGACCAGCCAATCCAGCACCCACAGCCCCCACCACCTCCCTAATTGGGCTCTGACATGCTGAGCCACTGTCTTCCCCCTGCCCTAATCACCCCAGGGCTGGGTACCAGACAACTGAGGGAAGTCTCTATACCCCAGAGTGATTCAAACCAGCTAACCCTAAGTCTACGCACCCCACCTTGCCTGTTCCTTCCCGTAGCGGCCACAATAGAGGCTTCTGCCCATGTTTTCCCCTCGCTCCCTCTGCTCCCCGAGTGACCCTGGTGCTTCTCCACGTGGCCCTGCCTGGCAGTGTGCCATGGCTTGGCGCACCCCCTTCCTCTTGGGATCTGAGTAACAAACTATCTTTTCGGTGGCAGTTGTCCCCCCGATCAGTTGGCCTCACCATAACTGAGTAACACTGACACCCACACCCGACTTCCGCCCAGCCAGTCCTTGTGCCCAGACCCTGTCCTGCGTCCCGATGGCAGCTCATGGCCTGGCACTCACCCGGGCGCCCCCAGACGGCTGGTGGATCATGATGCGGGAGTTGGGCAGCGAGTGGCGCATGCCCGGGCTGCCCGCGGCCAGGAGCAGGGAGCCCATGCTGGCGGCCTGGCCCACGCACCACGTGCAGATGGGGTTCAGGATATACTGCATCGTGTCGTAGATGGCCAGGCCTGCAGTCACCACGCCACCTGTGGGCAGGGGTGTGAGTGAGGGGCTGTGTAGAAGCAGCCCTTGAAAGCAAAGCTCACAGAGGCAAATGCCTGGGGATAGGGAAATGACAGAAACAGGGAACCAAGTGGGGGTAAAAAGAACAGCGCTTGCGCCAGAGTCAGCTGACTGTTGCCACACAAGCATATGGGCCGACCAGGACCAGACCTACCAGACTTCCAAGAGAAACTAGAAACCAGAATAAGAGTGTTGGCGAAGAGTGAAGGCTCTGGAGCCAGCCTGCATGGGCATGAACTCTGCCTGGGCAAGTTACCATCTGTGTGACCTTGGGCAAGTGACTCAGCCTCTCTGAGCCACAGCCATCCTTCCTCCAAGCAGACTGGAGATAACTAGATACTACCCCCACGTGGGGTTGCTATGAGGATAGTGCTTTGAAAAATGCCTGGCTTAGTAAAGTGCTCAATCAGAATAGGCTATTCTGTAAGCCAGGTGCAGTGGCTCACGCCTGTAATCCTAGCACTCTGGGAGGCCCAGGTGGGAGGATTGCTCAAGGTCAGGAGTTCAAAACCAGCCTGAGCAAGAGTGAGACCCCCCCATCTCTACTATAAATAGAAAGAAATTAATTGGCCAACTAAAAATATATAGAAAAAATAAGCCGGGCATGGTGGCGCATGCCTGTAGTCCCAGCTACAAAGGAGGCTGAAGCAGAAGGATTGCTTTAGCCCAGGAGTTTGAGGTTGCTGTGAGTTAGGCTGACACCATGGCACTCTACCCCTGGCAAAGAGTAAGACTCTGTCTCAAAAAAAGAAAATAAAAATTAGCTGGGTGCAGTGGCATGTACCTGTAGTCCCAGCTACTCGGGAGGCTGAGATGGGAGTTTCACTTGAGTCCAGGAGTTTGAGGCTGCAGTGAGCTATTGATTGTACCATCATACTCCAGCCTGGGTGACAGAGTGAGACGCTGCCTCCAACAAAAGAATTTCAAATAAAAAAAATTTTAAAAAATTGGCTATTCTCTTTTTTAAAAAGTCAGCCAGGTCAAGTTGGCAAAATACTACGTGTGGGATCAAAAGAGGCCATATTCTGAGCAGTGTCGCTTAAGCTTTTTTTTGTTTTGAGACAGAGTCTCACTTTGTTGCCCAGGCTACAGTGAGTGCCGTGGCATCAGCCTTGCTCACAGCAACCTCAAACTCCTGGGCTCAAGCAATCCTGCTGCCTCAGCCTCCCTAGTAGCTGGGAATACAGCATGTGCCACCATGCCTGGGTAATTTTTTCTATATATATTAGTTGGCCAATTGATTTCTTTCTATTTATAGTAGAGACAGGGTCTCGCTCTTGCTCAGGCTGGTTTTGAACTCCTGACTTCGAGCAATCCGCCTGCCTCAGCCTCCCAGAGTGCCTGGCCTCACTTAAGCTTAAAAGCAAAGAGCAGGTACCTTTTGATAGTTTCAAGACACTTGGGATTCTGAAGCTATGCAACCTTTCCTCTGAAAGCGAACATCCCTGACTGCGGAATTTGGTCCCCTGAGTCTCCTGTGTGTCCCAAGGAGTGACCCTGACACCCAGGAAAGGCCCTGCTCACCAGGGCTGTTGATGTACATGTGGATGGGTTTCTTGTTGCTCTCCGACTGCAGGAACAGCAGCTGCGCGATAACAAGGCTGGCGACGCTGTCATCGATCTGCAGTTAGGGAGGGTGGCACGTGTCCCCAGATTGAGGGCGGGGAGAGAGATTTAAGGAAGGGGGCTGGGGAGAGGAGAGGCTGGGGATGGGTCAAGGAACCAGGAAAGAGGTTCAGAGCCCAAGTAAAAGGGGTCGGGAAGGATTCAGGAACCAGAAGGGGGTTGGTGGGGGTATGGTTTGGACCCATGGGTTGGAGCACAGGAAGAGGGGAATCCGGACACCGGAAGGGAAAGGATCAGAAAGGTGGGGGGATGCTAGGCGTTCAGGGAGAGGCAGAGATCCGGAGGGGAGGAGCAGAGGGCTCCAGGAAGGGGGCAAGGGACTCGGGGCCATGAGGGGAGTCAGAGGGGGAGGGGAGGGTTTGGGATCAGAGCGGAGCCTGGCGAAAAGCCAAGGGGCAGAGGTCGGGGCGTCCGGGAAGGAGGTGCGTGGGGTCTGGGCAGGCGCAGAGGAGGGCCCCGGCGCGGGGCGCTCACCGGGCCCATGACGCACACGATGCGCTCCCGCAGCAGCCGCGAGTAGATGTCGTAGGCGCGCTCTCCGCGGCCCTGGGGGGAAGAGGGAGGTGAGGGATCAGAGAACAGCCCGTCCCCGCTGCCCCGAGCCCCGAGCGCCCGCCCGGCCGCCGTACCGTCTGCTCCACCACGATGGGAATGAGCGGGAGAGCGCGGGCCGCCGTCGCGTGCAGGCTCCGCGGCAGGGCCAGGCCGCTCTCAGGTGTCCGCTGCGGCGGCCGCTGCGTGGGGAAGAGAGCGGCAAGGCGAGGCCCCAGCGCGGGGCACCTGCCCGCTGCCACCCGGGCCCCCTCTGCCAGTATTCCGGGCCACATCTCGCCGCGCGTCCGTCTCGGCTTCCGTCCGATGGCGGAACTACAACTCCCGGCGTGCTTTGCGCATGCGAAGAGCACGCTCGCGGCGCCGCCTACTTCCGGGACGCCGGGCGGGCGCTGTTAGGGGCGGGGCGAGGATAGATGGGGCGGAGCCTGAAGAGGGCGGAGCCAGAGTGGAAAGTGGAGCTGGGACCGAGCTGGAGAACTTCCAGATCTGCCGGTTTGAGTACCCTTGCCGGCCAATTCGTTTTAGGTTTTTTGTTTTGTTTTGTTTTTTTGAGACAGAGTCTCGCTTTGTTGCCCAGGCTAGAGTGAGTGCCGTGGCGTCAGCCTAGCTCACAGCAACCTCAATCTCCTGGGCTCAAGCGATCCTCCTGCCTCAGCCTCCCGAGTAGCTGGGACTACAGGCATGCGCCACCATGCCCGGCTCATTTTTTCTATATATATTTTTAGTTGGTCATTTAATTTCTTTCTATTTATAGTAGAGACGGAGGTCTCGCTCTTGCTCAGGCTGGTTTCGAACTCCTGACCTGGAGCAATCCGCCCGCCTCGGCCTCCCAGAGTGTTAGGGTTACAGGCGTGAGCCACCGCGCCCGGCCTTCTTTGTTTAATTAAAAACAATACACATTTGGCCGGTCGCGGTGGCTCACGCCTGTAACCCTAGCACTCTGGGAGGCCGAGGTTGGCGGATTGCTCCAGGTCAGGAGTTCAAAACCAGCCTGAGCGAGACCCCATCTCTACTGAAAATAGAAAGAAATTAATTGACCAACTAAAAATATATATGGAAAAAATTAGCCGGGCATGGTGGCGCATGCCTGTAGTCCCAGCTACTCGGGAGGCTGAGGCAGGAGAATCGCTTGAGCCCAGGAGATTGAGGTTGCTGTGAGCTAGGCTGACGCCACAGCACTCACTCTAGCCAGGTCAACAAAGTGAGACTCTGTCTCAAAAAAAAAAAGTGTCCAGAAATATAATAAGTGCTGAATCTGCATTAGTTATTGATGTGTGATATCAGGGGGTTAGAAGTCCCAGATTGGGGGTCTATCTGAAGTGGGTTCCTACATACAAGTAGGAGTTCACCAAGCAAATAATGCCTAAGTGCTGGACTCTTAAACTTGATGCTGGGTGCTGTAGATAAGGGTAGTTTTGTACCCTCTGTGGCCTTGAGGGGACTTCAATCTGATGAGGAGATAGAAGAGAACACAGACACTACCGCCTTGCAGAATCAGGGGGCAGGAGGACAGAGGGAAGGACATGAAGGTAGAAGAGTTTGAAGGAGGCCTTGAAGGTACCCAGGGCAGAAGGCCCAGACAGAGGCAGGGTCTGCCTGGGGACAGACACGGCCTGCTGGCAGGCAGGACCTACCTGTGGGGAGCCGGCATCTGGGCTGAGGGTGGTGCCCAGCAGTCTGGAAAGTCACCTTTATCTCCAGTTGGGACTAAGGAGGTGAGTGGGCAGTCGCTATCCCAGTTTCTGCTGTGAGTCAGGTGGGTGGCCCTGCCCAGCTGGTTCCCCCAGGGCTCCTGCTCCACCCTGGGGAGAAGGGCCAGGCCACCAGCTGCCACCCCACCCTCGCAGTCCCTCCCTCGGGCACTTCCAACACCCCTCTGCCCTCTCACCCACGTGGGGTCATCTTTGTTGCCTCTTCCTCTCTGCCTCCCCCAACTCCCTTTGTTTCATCTTCACTTCTGCACAATTCAGCTACTTCTCACCTCCTGCATCGGTGCCATCCTGGCCCCCTGACAGCTCCCTGATGGGTGTCCCAGCTTTACTCGTGTCCCTGTGCCCTGCAGCCTGAGTGATCCTCCAAAAAGCTAAACTGAACCATGGCTCCCCAGCACCCCTGCTGACCTCTGCCCTCGTCGCCTTCCAGGCTCCCTTCCCTGCTGGGCTGCATTCTGTTCCTCAAACACACCAAGCTCAGACAAGCCACCAAACCTTTGCTGTGCTCTCCCTGGAGTCCAGCTCCTTCCCGACATATAAATCTCAGTTCAAGCACCATCCCTTAGAGACGCCTTCCCTGACCACCTTTGCAAACATCCTAGGCGCTCTCTAGAATGTTCGCTTTGTTTAATTGTCTTCTACATGCTACCACTGTTCAAAACAATTCCGTCAGTTCATTTGTTTTTTTATCGTCTGTGGAAAGGAATGTTCTGTTATCTTATTCATCTCTTTGGTCCTTATGATAGTATTCATCAAACCTTTCTGATTAGGGCTTAAAAGGAGAAATATATTTTATATAGTGTCTGAGTACAGGAAAGTACAAAAGTTTATGAAATGATACTTATCCGTTTTTTAAATTTTTTTTTTTTCTTTTTTTTTAGAGGGAAGGCTTACTCTGTCACCCAGGCTGGAGTGCAGTGGTGTGATCATAGCTCACTGCAGCCTTGAACTCCTGGGTTCAAGTGATTCTCCTGCCTCAGCCTCCTGAGTAGCTGGGACTACAGGTGCACGCCACCATGCCTGCCTGGTTAGTTCTTTCTTTCTTTTCTTTCCTTTCCTTTTTTCTTTCTTCCTTTCTTCTTTTTTCTTTTTTCTTTTCTTTTCTTTTCTTTTCTTTTCTTTTCTTTTCTTTTCTTTCTTTCTTTCTTTTTTCCTTTCTTCTTTCTTTTTTCAGTGATGAGGTCTTGCTATGTTGTCCAGGGTGGTCTCGAACTCCTGGCCTCAGGTGATCTTCCCACCTCAGCCTCCCAAAGTGCTGGGTGTGAGCCACTGTACCTGGCCTTTTCCTTACTTGGAGCAATGTCCTCCGATATTTTCTATTCCATTTTATTTAAATTAGTGTTTCTCAACCTTGGCACTGTTGAAATTCTGAGTTGGCGAAATCTCTGGGAAGAGGGACAGCCGGCTGTCCTGGTCACTGCAGGAAGCTGAGCATCATCTCTGGCTCTACCCTCTCTTTACAATAAAAATGTCTCAGCCATTCCTACATGTCCCACAGGGGGCAGAGTTGCTTCCGACTGAGAAACATTAATTTAAATTAAAGTGGGTAGTGACCTGAAATTGACAAAAAAAAAAAAGCAACTTTTAACAGTGCCTGGCACATTGTAGGGACTTCATAAATATATTTGTTAGAGAAGATACATATTTTTAATGTGTCTTAAGTCTTTTTTTTTTTTTTTTTTTATAGCAATGAGACCTTGATTTGTTGCCCAGGCTGGTCTTGAATTCCTGGCCTCAAGCAGTAGCATCACAGGGTCAGCCACGGCCCTCTAATAATCATTTAATGAGTATTTATTCCTCCAAACTTTGCCCGGTAAGTTCTGAATGAATGAATACTTTGGCTGTCAGCTGCAAATCGGCCTGCCCTACTGGTTTCTGGTTATCCTTCTGTGATCAGAGGGAAGCTCTGATTGCTGGGATGAATGCAGATGGGGCCATTGAATTGATAGATGGAAAATTAAAAAAAAAAAAAAAAGATCTTTAGGTACTCCAATAATGCATAAAATAGAAGAAAAAAGAAAAGAAAACAGAACAGAAGAGGCTATGGATAATGAATATTCCAATAAGCAGCTTGTGGACATTGCTACAATTTCTCTGGGAACTAAGGTGACATCAAATTTCAAATTCACGCAGTCCACTTCTAGTTATTAATTTTTTAGGAAATGCTCAAAGGGAGTGCACCAAGATTTGGTGACAAGGTTGCTTGGGGCGGAGTTGTGTATACACCTGTTGCTTCCGTTAGCCTAACAAACCACCTAACAAACCATTTAGGGGTCTGGAACAACCACAGCTTATTATTTCTCACGGTTTGAGATCTGAATGGGGCTCGGTTAAGAGGTTCTGCCCGGCGTGGGGTTTGCTGGAGGTGTAACATCCACAATGAGCATCCTTCAGTGACGTTTTGGGAGCCCTAGTCAGGCTGGCCTGGCATCTCTCTCTCTCCACAAGGCAGCTTGGGCTTCCTTGCAGCATGGCGGTCTTTACTCCACACATGGCAACAGGCCTCTTTGGAAGTCACGCGGCTACGCTTCTGCCACATTCTTTTGGTCAGACCAAGTCACATGGCCAGGCCCAAATCCAAGGGGAGGAGGAAGGAATATAAACTGAGTGTGAGGCGTGGCAGGGGGCATAGCGGGATGGCGGCAATTGATGCTGGCCATCTTTGGAGATAGTCTATCACGCTGCACTAGCAGAGAGGTGGAAATAAATGTCCAGTAAGATGACACTAGTTAAATTACTTAAATTTTCATGTTAAACCCAATTATCAAGTATCGATATGGTGGAATATAACTCGTATTTGTCGAGTGCCTACTCTGGTGGAGGTTTTAATAGCCTAGGTATGGCAGCGAGGGAGAGACGTACCAATGACTTAGATAGGATAGAAGTGTCTTTCTCTCCAAGCCGCGGTCTAGATGCTACGGTAGGGTGGTGCTATCACATGAGGTCTCCATTGGCCAGCATCTAGTCACATGACCACAGTTTGCCAGAGAGGATGCTGGGAAATTTGTTCATTCACTCCAATTGACATTTACTGAGCAACTACTATGTGCAAAGCACTGGGCTACGGCAGGAATAAAACAAAACAAACAAGTACAAAGAAAGACAAAAATTCATGCTTTTACGGAGCTCACCTTCTGCGTTACCCAGATGTCCTGTTGAGTGACATAGAATCAGCGTAAGCCTCCAGCTGCCACTGTTATGTTTAGTCTCTGCTGCAAAGAGCCACCTCTCCGCAAGTCCCATCTGTCCCAAGGCAGCCCACACCCACTGCTTGGGCGAGGAAGAAGAAGAAAGGTCTGGGCATTAGGACTTAATTTGGGACACCCCGAGCTCCCCGTTGGTTGGCTAAGGATTTTTCCAGCCTCAACTCCAGTTCCCCTTCTCCCTTTTCCCAGCCCTGGTTAATTCCTTCTTTGGCAGCTCTTAAGTCCTAATAAAGATCTCACAACCCAAATTCCACCTCACCGTCATCTTCCTAGGAACCCAAATGATGATGGAGAGCTTCATAATCCTTTTTTTTTTTTTTGAGACAGAGTCTCGCTTTGTTGCCCAGGCTAGAGTGAGTGCCGTGGCGTCAGCCTAGCTCACAGCACCCTCAGACTCCTGGGCTCAAGCGATCCTCCTGCCTCAGCCTCCCAAGTAGCCGGGACTAGAAGCATGCGCCACCATGCCCGGCTAATTTTTTCTATATATATATTAGTTGGCCAATTAATTTCTTTCTATTTATAGTAGAGACGGGGGTCTCGCTCTTGCTCAGGCTGGTTTCGAACTCCTGACCTCGAGCAATCTGCCCGCCTCGGCCTCCTAGAGTGCTAGGATTACAGGTGTGAGCCACCGTGCCCGGCCTTCATGATCCTTTTATGTGGCAGTGGTGCATTCCCTGATATAAAAGACCCGTAATTTATATAACCAGTCCCTTGTGGACGGACGTTTTTGTCGGGATGGGAAATCTTGTTTTCCTCTGGTCAGATTTGTCTTTGAAGAGACCCCTCCCTCTTGGGGAGCCCCAGGGCTCAGTCTCTGATCTTTTCTTTGTCCACATGCCCCTCGGGAATCCCATCCGGCCGCGTGGCCTTAAGTACATGTGTTGGAGCTACATGTCTCCCAGGTGTCTTCCTCACCCTGGTGTCTCTCCGGAGCTCCGTACCCGCCTCCTTCCTACCCTCTGTCGGATGGCTAATTAAGCACCTCAAAATTAGTGTGTCTGAGCCTGGTTTCATTCTCACCTTGTTACTCCTTCATCCACCCACTTGCTGCTCATGCTAAAGTCTTCCTTGGCCAGACGTGGTGGCGCACGCCTATAATCCCAGCACTTTGGAAGGGCGAAGCAGGAGGATTGCTTGAGGCCAGAAGTTCGAGACCAGCCTGGGCAACGTAGGAAGATCCCGTCTCTCCAAAACATAGAAAAACTAGCCAGGTGTGGTGGTGCGTGCCTGTAGTCCCAGCTACTCAGGAGGCTAAGGCAGGAGGATCGCCTGAGCCCATGGGTTCGAGGCTGCAGTGAGCTATGATAACATCATGGCTGCACTCACTCCATCCTGGGTAACAGAGTGAGACCCTGGGTCAGAAGAAGAAGAAGAGGAGGAGGAGAGGAGGAGGAGGAGAGGAGGAGGAGGAGGAAGAAGAAGAAGAAGAAGAAAGGTTAGCCTCAGAATACCCATTTGGATTTTGGAAGATGAAGCAATGTGTAATGCCATTTTGTGGCAACGTTTTTGAAATTCTCTTTTGGAGGGAGGAATAGGGCAGAGGCTCAATTCAAGAGAAACTTCCAAGTTAGGGTTTCTAGATTTAGCAAATAAAAATACAGGAGGCCCATTTAAATTTGAATTTCAGATACACGAGGAATAATTTTTAGGATAAGTGGCTCCCATGCGGTCTTTGGAATGCATTTATGCTAAAAAGTTATTCGTTGCCTGTCTTCTCTGAAATTCAAATTTAAGTGGGCCTCCTGCGTTTTATCTGGCGACATGTCTCCAAGTCAGTCATGGAGTTACCCATGTTAGAAGATGGTGTGATAGATTTATTGAAACTTTGAGATGGCTTGGAGACCTGGCTGAGGCTGAAGCAGTTTGCAGGCTCCAAGGGTGCCTGCTAATAGGGTTTTTTGATTTTTGGACACAGAGTCTCACTCTGTTGCCCTGGCTAGAGTGCCATGGCGTCAGTCTAGCTCACAGCAACCTCCAACTCCTGGGCTCAAGTGATCCTCCTGCCTCTGCCTCCCAAGTAGCTGGGACTACAGGTGCCTCCATCATGCCTGACTAATTTCTTCTATTTTTAGTAGAGACGGGGTCTTACTCTTGCTGAGGCTGGTCTCGAACCCCTGACTTCAATCGATCTTCCCGCCTCGGCCTCCCTGAGTGCTGGATTACAGGCGTGAGCCACTTTGCCCAGCCTGTAAATAGTTGTGCTGGCACACAGCCACGCTCAGTCGTTTGTGTATTGTCTATGGCTGTTTCATTGCTGTAATGTCAGAGTTGGACAGAGGCCCTTCCTGGCCTCTCTCTCTCTCTTTGTTTTTTTTTTTTTTGAGACAGAGTCTCACTCTGTCACCTGGGCTAGAGTGCCTTGGCCTCAGCCTAGCTCACAGCAACCTCAAACTCCTGGCCTCAAGTGATCCTCCTGCCTCAGCCTCCCAGCTAGCTGAGACTAATATTTGACACCTTGTCAATGAGAACATCATCGTTCTAATCATCAACAACAACGACATTAGCCTCTTTTTGTTCATTGCTCCGTCTCTCTAAAAAAAAAAAAAAAGAAAGAAAGAAACCAAAGTCTTTAATGAGAAGAGAAACCTATAGTATGGAGTTCTGGGTCTGGGGTCCCCAGTCCTGAATTCCAAGCACTCAAGGTCTGTCTATGTCTTGTGTGGAGCTCATAAAAAAAAAAAAAGACTGTGAAAAGCTCTGAATCAGGTGGGCCTAGGTTTGAATTCTAAGTTCCTTCCCTTCCTAAGCTGTGTGACCTTGGACAAGTGAATTCCCCTCTCTGATCCTTGGTTTGCTCACTTGTATTATGTAGAGGAGGAGGATCGACCCAACTGTTACAGGCGCACAGAGATACAGCGCCTCAAGGGCTTATCTCGCTGCATGGCCTGGAATAGACCCTCAATAAATGGTGATGGCTCTTCTTATTAGAGCTGACCTTGAACTTTTTTTTTTTTTTTTTTGAGACAGAGTCTCACTCTGTTCCCCGGACTAGAGTGCCGTGGCGTCAGCCTAGCTCCAACTCCTGGGCTTAAGCAATCCTGCTGCCTCAGCCTCCCAAGTAGCTGGGACTACAGGCATGCGCCACCATGCCCAGCTTATATATATATATATATTTTTTTTAGTTGGCCAATTAATTTCTTACTATTTGTAGTAGAGACAGGGTCTCGCTCTTGCTCAGGCTGGTTTGGAACTCCTGACCTTGAGCGATCCTCCCGCCTCGGCCGCCCAGAGTGCTAGGATTACAGGCTTGAGCTACCTCTGGGCCTGACCTTGAACTTTAAGGCAACCTTGTGGGAATACTACGACTACTACTAATGGCATGCTTTTTCTAATGGCTTACCAACACCAGGCTCTTTTCTAAGTGCTCAGCATTCAGCATGATCTTATTTACTGTTCTTCACTTCCCTAAGAGAGAGGAACTGTTTTTATCTCCAGGTTACTAGCAAGGAAACTGAAGCCCAAAGGAGAGAAGAAATTTATTACATTATCATTAGAAAACTGTACCCGGCAGTGAGCCAGGCCACCTCTCTGAGCCTCAGTTTCCTCCCCTGTAAAATGTGAATATTAATAGTACTACCCTCTCAGAGCTGTTGTGAAGACTTAATGAACCAACACAGCATTTCACTAGGAAGATAAATGTTGGTGATATGTGGACCTCCATTTGAAATCACTGAACTGCGTGGCCAGTAATGTCCTTTTGCTCAATTCTCAATAGTTAGAGGAAGCCGGGCGCGGTGGCTCACGCCTGTAATCCTAGCACTCTGGGAGGCCGAGGCAGGTGGATCCTTTGAGCTCAAGAGTTCAAGACTAGCCTGAGCAAGAGCGAGACTCCGTCTCTACTAAAAAATAGAAAGAAATCAGCTGGACAACTAAAAATATAGAGAAAAAATTAGCTATGCACTACAGGCGCGGTGGCACGTGCCTGTAGTCCCAGCTACTCGGGAGGCTGAGGCAGGAGGATCGCTTGAGCCCAGGAGTTGGAGGTTGCTGTGAGCTAGGCTGATGCCATGGCACTCTAGCCCGGGCAACGGAGTGAGACTGTCTCAAAATAAATAAATAAATAAGTAAATAAATAAATAACAGAGGAGAGAGGTTCAGTCTGTGCTACTATGTTTTATGCCTCTTAACATGTCCTTTGTTTGAACAAAGAAGTCCTTCAGCAACAGTATCCAGATAGAAAGTAGTGGCAGTATTTGTTTACATTGTATTTTTTTGTATTTATTTTTAAATAAGCATGTCTTCGTGGCAGGTTGCATTTACTTTCCATTTACAGTAGGGTTACAATGTTTCCTTTTTCTTTTCTTTTCTCTCTCTCTCTCTCTCTTTTTTTTTTTTTTTTTTTTTGTTTTGAGGTACATTCTTGCTCTGTTGCCCCGGCTGGAGTGCAATGGCGAGATCATAGCTCACTGCAGCCTTGAACACCTGGGCTCAAGCGATCCTCCCATCTCAGTAGCTGGAACTGCAGGTGTGTGCCACCACGCCTGGTTAATTAAAAAAAAAACAAACTCTGGTTTTTGGTTTTTTTTTCGGTTAGAGATGGCAGTCTCACTATGCTGCCCAGGCTGGTCTCGAACTCCTGGCCTCAAGGGATCCTCCTACCTTGGCCTCCTGAAGTGCTGGGATTGTAGGCGTGAGCCACCACGGCGCCTGGCCACGTCATAGAGGCTTTGAAGGTGACTTCTGGTGGAAGGAGTGCTATTCTGAGCATATGAGATCTCAACCACCCAAGAGAAATGGCTTCAATCCAGCCCAACTTTCCATAGCACAGATGGGAAGACTGAGGCCCCCAGAGGGGAAACGAATGTGCAGAGTCACATGGCCGAGGACTCCAACAGAGCTGAGAGCTGAGCCCCTTGGGGCGGGCATCTGGCTGTGCTGCTCCCGACATGGGGCTTTGGATGGTGCCGAGACGGTAAAACCTAGTGGTTAAGAGGTTGGAGTCCAACACCAGGCTGCAGTTATTTCCTGTGTGCCCTCTGCAGGTGACTTTGCCTTCTGTGCCTTGATTTGCTTGTCTGTAAAATGGGGGCAGTGAGAGGTGCTCATCCCAGTGGATTCTGTTATCGTTATTCTTATTTTTTATTACTGTTCTCAGAACAGTTCCCGTCCCCTGACAACTCGTGAGCCGGGAGGGGAGGCCTCCCCGCCCAGCCCCACCCCCACGGCGCGTGCCCAGGGCCACTGCCACTGCACTGCCAGGCCGCCCTGGTGCAACCGGGGAGCAGCCTAGCAGGTTTTTCATCTTGGCCTGCCACGGGCCCAGAGCTGTCCTCTCCCCGCCTTCCCCGCGCCGGCTCTGCTAGCCTCCCTCGCTACCCGAGGGCCACGACCCAGTGCCGGGCGCAGCCAGCGGGTGGCCGGCGCTGCGTCAAGATGCCCAGTATCTTCGCCTACCAGAGCTCCGAGATAGACTGGTGCGAGAGCAACTTCCAGTATTCGGAGGTGGTGGCCGAGTTCTACAACACGGTGAGCGCCCGAGCGCGGGTGGGTGGGGTGGAGGAGTCTCCCCGGACGGACACGGGTTCGAGCCCAGCTCCTCCACGTCCTGGCTGGGGAATCTCACCCGGGGGCCCGGAGCGGTTCCCCTCTCTGAGCCCCGGTTTCTCAGCTGTCAGCCAAGGGATGCGGCTGTCATTCATTGGCTTGTCTTCTCTTGGCACCTGGCTCTGCGGTATGTTCTGGAAACAGCCCAGGTGGCCGGGCGGAGAGCCGGGCTCTGCCCTCCCTGAGCAGAGAATGCCGAGTGACTTCAGGCATTTGCCATCCAGGGGGCTGATGCTGTGATGGCAGGACGCACAGGCAGCTGCCAGGAGGTGGGGGGACACAGGAAGCCCCTGAACCAGAAGGGTGGGTCCCATTCGACAAAGCTTCCTGGGAGAGGTGACTGTGTCTGTCTGGCTCTTCGCAGCTACACCCTCAACCCAGGGCGACCAACCTGTCCCAGTTTGCCTGGGCCTATCTCAGTGCCTGTCCTTTGAGATCCACGTCCCCAGAAACCCCTCAGTTCTGGGCATGCCAGGAGGGTTGGCCACTCTTCCCCTCACCCCTGCTAAAGCCCTACCTTAGAAGTGCCTGCGAATCTTGGATGCAAAAGTGGCAATGCTGAGCTGTCCCCGTGCGGGGCTCAGGGGACTCAGCAGTGAAGGAGGCAGGGGTTGCCCTCCAGGAGCTCCTGCGACAGTGGCTAATCCACGCCTAGTGCTTAGCTCTGGGACCCAGCCCAGTTCCCGCTCAGTGGACCCGAGCAAATCCGTCCCGGGAACGCCAGCCGTTGTGGCCATGGCTGGGAATCGTGCTAGCCACCTAGCGTGTGACCTCCACTCCAGTCTTCGCAACGGCGGTGGGAGCTAGACTCGATGTACGCGACGTGGACTTCACCCTATGGTCCAGGCGAGGAAACGGGTGTCCGGGGAGTTTGAAAGAAACGCCAGGGTCACCCTGGTAGGTAGAGTCAGGATTGAGACTTGGTGACTGCAGGAGGCTTTTTGGGGAGGTGGCTGGGAGGCTCCGTCCCAACATCCCCCCCTCTCGCCCTCCCTGCCCCCGGTGGCGCTGACCCTGACCCTGTTATCTCTTTTTTTTTTTGAGACAGAGTCTCACTTTGTTGCCCAGGCTAGAGTGAGTGCCATGGCATCAGCCTAGCTCACAGCAACCTCAAATTCCTGGGCTCAAGCGATCCTCCTGCCTCAGCCTCCCGAGTAGCTGGGACTACAGGCATGCGCCACCATGCCTGGCTAATTTTTTCTATATATATTAGTTGGCCAATTAATTTCTTTCTATTTATAGTAGAGACGGGGTCTCACTCTTGCTCAGGCTGGTTTTGAACTCCTGACCTCAAGCGATCCGCCCGCCTCGGCCTCCCAAACCCTGCTATCTTTGACGTTGTGGCTTCCCAGGGCTGGGAGGTGGGCGTGTGAGACGCAGGGCTCCTCATGGGACCTCTCCCTGCTTCTCGTTCTTCCTTGGCCGGAGATCCGGTTTCTGGCCCTCAGTAGTCCCACCTGTGAAATGGGAGGGAGCTCAGTGTGCTCATCCCCAGAGGCTGGGGAGAGGGGCAGGGACGTCAGAGCTCTTGGTCTCTGGATGCCCCAGCAGCCCCTGTGGTCCAGAATGTTCTCTGTTCAGCCTGCCCCCAGGTGCTGGCCCCCCACGGAAGGCGCCGAGAGAGGGCTGACTCAGGTGTGGGCCGGGCCCTGGTAATCGCTGTGTGTTCTCATTGCATGCAAAATCCTCCTCTGCTCTGTCCTCCTTTCACCTATCTCAAAATGACATAACTTGCTCTCTCCTGGTTGTGACACCTCCGAGGAAGATTTCACATCGTCATCTCCTTGGCCTTGCGTTTCCAGATGTCTATCAAGGACAGAAGAAAGATTCGCACAACAAGACTCCTTTTCCCTGGTGCAAACACTCTTGGGCATTTTCTTTTCTTTTTTTTTTTTTTTGTTTTTTGAGACAGAGTCTCACTCTGTTGCTAGAGTGAGGCTAGAGTGAGTGCCGTGGCGTCAGCCTGGCTCACAGCAACCTCAAACTCCTGGGCTCAAGTGATCCTCCTGCCTCAGCCTCCCAAGTAGCTGGGACTACAGGCATGTGCCACCATGCCTGGCTAATTTTTTCTATATATATTAGTTGGCCAATTTCTTTCTATTTATAGTAGAGATGGGGTCTCGCTCTTGCTCAGGCTGGTTTTGAACTCCTGACCTTGAGCAATCCACCCGCCTCTGCCTCCCAGAGTGCTAGGATTACAGGCGTGAGCCACCGTACCCGGCCCACTCTTGGGTATTTTCTATTCCATTCCACCCCAAATGCTCTGACCAAACAGCTTGCAGGCTGCAGAATAGCATCAGCATTGTATTAGACAGGGCTTCCGTTCTGTCTCTAGCTCAGAGCTGTTCAAAGGGAAAAAAAGAAAAAGAAAAAGAAAGGGTTTCCCCTAAAACTTTCTCCTCCAAAATTTGTGAGTAGCCCAAACCTGTCACCGTAGCTAATAAATCATATAGTTCAGAATAGTAGGTGGCAATCTTTTCCCCTATGGGGCTAGCTAGTAAATAATTTTGGCTTTGTGGGCTATGCAGACTCTGTTTGCAAATTCTCAACTCCGACACCATAGCTGGGAAGTAGCCATAGATAATATCTAAATAAATGGGCACAGCTTCGTGCCAGTAAGACTTTTGCCAACTTCTGATATACTCACATCTAAAACAATAGCCAAATAGAAAGCAGTAAATTTGGTTTTTTTTTTTTTTTACTTTTACCTCTCATTTCAAGGATTAAAAATGAGTTTTTGTTTTGTTTTGGTTTTTTTGAGACAAAGTCTCACTTTGTTGCCCAGGCTAGAGTGAGTGCGGTGGCATCAGCCTAGCTCACACCAACCTCAAACTCCTGGGCTCAAGCAATCCTTCTGCCTCAGCCTCCCAAGTAGCTGGGACTACAGGCATGCGCCACCATGCCCGGCTAATTTTTTCTATATATATTAGTTGGCCAATGAATTTCTTTCTATTTATAGTAGAGACGGGGTCTCGCTCTTGCTCAGGCTGGTTTTGAGCTCCTGACCTCGAGCAATCCGCCCACCTCGGCCTCCCAGAGAGCTAGGATTACAGGCGTGGGCCACCGCGCCCAGCCAAAAATGAGTTTATTTCTAGTGAACGTGGGCACACTCACCTATTGTAGCTTCCTGTGGGCAATTTGACAACTTATGTTGGGAGATGGATTTACAAATGACCCTCCCCTTCCTGACTTGGTAATTGTAGCTCTAGGAATTTTTACCAGAGACATAATCCCTATAGAAAGCAAGATTTATATACACAGTCATCGCTGAATCATTTTGTAATTGCTGCAAATAAATGAGAAAAAACACGGAAGCTGTAACATTACCACCGATATATGGAGGGTGGAAATACACTCTGGGGAAATACTATGCAGCTATTTAAAAGCATGATTTTGATCTAGACAAAATCCTCTAGACAAAATATGCAGCAGAAAAAATTATATAAATCTGTTTACATTGGCTGGGCACAGTGGCCTTGTAATCCCAGCACCCTGGGAGGCCGAGGTGGGAGGATCGCTTGAGGTCAGGAGTTTGAGACCAGCCTGGGCAAAAGTGAGACCCTGTCTCTACTAAAAAAATAAAAATAAAAAAAATTAGCCAGACAACTAAAAATAGAAAAAATTAGCTGGGTGTGGTAGCATGTGCCTATAATCTCAGCTACTTGGGAGACTGAGGTGGGAGGAGCCCTTGAGCCCAGGAGTTTGAGGTTGCTGTGAGCTAGGCTGACGCCAGGGCACTCTAGGCCAGGTGACAGACAAGACTGTGTCTCCAAAAAAAGAAAATCTGATCACATTGACTTCATCATTATCCACTGATGAGTCATTACTTCATTCAGTTGGAAAATACTTCTATGAAGAAGAATCTTTTGCTTTTTTGCTGCTCTGCTTTCAGAAGAAGAAAACACCAAAGGTCTCAGTCCAGGTGTTGGGGGAAAAGGGGACCTAGGAATTGGGTTTTGAAGGATGAATAGGAGTTCCTCAAGTTGGGTAGGAGTTCAGGAAAGGGGAGCAGAGGAGGGGAAAAAATATGTACTCGATCCTGGAAGGAAAAGAGGAGCTGGTCAGATTGGGAAAAGGGGAAAGTTTGTTCCTGTGGCTATAAGATGGGGAGAAATGAAGGCAAACATGTTTTGCACGCTAGGTTGAAGTGTTGGAAATTTATCCTGTGTCCGTTGATGAACTCACTCCTTCATTCAAGCAAAATTTGCTGTAAATCACCCCATGCTGGGTGGGTGATCCTGGGGTCCCAGAGTGCCTCAGTGCTCCCAGGCAGTGGGAGGTTTAAAATTAGAAACAGGCCGGGCGCGGTGGCTCACGCCTATAATCCTAGCACTCTGGGAGGCCAAGGCGGGTGGATTGCTCGAGATCAGGAGTTCAAAACCAGCCTGAGCAAGAGCGAGACCCCGTCTCTACTATAAAATAGAAAGAAATTAATTGACCAACTAATATATGTAGAAAAAATTAGCTGGGCCTGGTGGCGAATGCCTGTAGTCCCACTACTGGGGAGGCTGAGGCAGGAGGATTGCCTGAGCCCAGGAGTTTGAGGTTGCTGTGAGCTAGGCTGACGCCACGGCACTCACTCTAGCCTGGGCCACAGTGCGAGATTCTGTCTCAAAAAAAAAAAAAAAAATTAGAAACAGATTCCTCCAGCCATGTGGTTAGCTTGAGGCAGATGGAGGAAAAAGATGCCAAAAGAAGGGGTGGGGGAGGTGCCCCTGGCTGGGGAGCGAGGCCTCTACTTGCTGAGTGAGGAGGAAACATCAACAACCCTGCGACACTGCAGACACCAAGACACCAAGTCTTTATTTTGTTTGTTTGAGACAGAGTCTCACTTTGTTGCCTGGGCTAGAGTGCCGTGGCGTCAGCCTAGCTCACAGCAACCTCCAACTCCTGGGCTCAGGCGATCCTCCTGCCTCAGTCTCCCAAGTGGCTGGGACTACAGGCATGCGCCACCATGCCCAGGTAGTTTCTTTATATTTTTAGTAGAGACAGGGTCTTGCTCTTGCTCAGGCTGGTTTCAAACTCCTGACCTTGAGCGATCCCCCAACCTCAGCCTCCCAGAATGCTAGGATGACAGGTGTGAGCCACCGCGCCCGGCCGAGGCACCAAGAGTGAGTTAATGTCCTATGCAGCTGTCTCGGGACGGGACAGCACAGCCTGTCGGGAAATAGCTAGGGGCTCGAGGCTGGAGCCCAGGCTGTCTGTGGGTGAGGAACTGAACTCAAGAGAATGGGATAAAATAGCTACTAAACAACCTGGGGCCAAATCAGAAAGGCCAGGTGGAGGGCTGTGTGCTCCATCCCAAGGGCACTGGTGGCCGTGAGTGGCTCTTGAGCAAAGGAGAGTCACTACGTGGCCTCAACTGGGCCACCTATTGTGTTTGGCACGTGGGCTGGGAGAGCAGGGATGGCTCATCTAGTAGGGACAGAAGGCAGGCGTGTGGGAGGGCCTGGCTTGAGCAGGGCAGGGGCAGAGGCCCAGGCGTGGGCTGCTGTGGTTGACCTTTGTCTGGTAGCCTCCAGGAGTGGCCTCCTTCTGGGTTTCTGACAACTTAGGAGAGTTTCAAGTGGAACAGGCGGAAGTTTCAAGGCTCCCCAGCTCCCAGAGGCAGCGGTGATCCTGGATTTCCTCCCCAGGGTCCTGCTAAAGCTTCAGAGGCTCTGCGTCTCATCCTCTGCAGAAAACTCCTTCTCTGGCCAGGCGCGGTGGCTGACGCCTGTAATCCTAGCACTTGGGAGGCTGAGGCGGGAGGATTGCTCGAGGTCAGGAGTTCGAAACCAGCCTGAGCAAGAGCGAGACCCCGTCTCTACTAAAAATAGAAAGAAATTAATTGGCCAACTAAAAATATATAGAAAAAATTAGCTGGGCATGGTGGTGCATTCCTGTAATCCCAGCTACTCTGGAGGCTGAGGCAGCAGGATTGCTTGAGCCCAGGAGTTTGAGGTTGCTGTGAGCTAGGCTGATGCCACAGCACTCTGGCCCGGGCAGCAGAGTGAGACTCTGTCTCAAAAAAAAAAAACAAAAAACAAACCCTGAAAACATCAAGCCCAGTGAATCACAAAGGACCACACATTGTATATTTCCACTTGTAGGAAATGCCCAGAAAAGGCAAATTCGCAGAGACAGAAAGTGGATTCGTGGTTGCAGGGGCCAGGAGAGGATGAAGGATTGAGGATAACTGCTTACGGGGACAAGATTTCTTTTTGGGGTGATGAAAGTGTTCTGGAATGATGGTGGTGATGGTTCCATACCTTATGGCTATACTAGAAACTATTGAATTGTTTCATTTTAAAAAGAGCGACTTTACCTAGGAATATATTTAAGGAGGTAAAAGACCTCTACAGGGAGAACTATGAAACACTGAAGGAAGAAATAGCAGAGGATGTAAACAGTAGAAGAATATACCATGCTCATGGGTCGGCAGAATCAACATTGTTAAAATGTCTATACTACCCAAAGTGACCTACAGAGTCAATGCAATCCCTATTAAAATACCATCATCATTTTTCACAGATATAGAAAAAATAATTTTATGCTTCGTATGGAACCAGAGAAGACCCCGTATAGCAAAATCAATCCTAGGCAAAACAAAACAAAACAAAACACAAAAAACAAAATAGGAGGTATCAATTTACCAGATTTCAAACTATACTACAAGGCTATAGTAATTAAAACAGCTTGGGATTGGCACAAGAACAGGGACATTGACCAGTGGAACAGAACAGAGAACCCAGATATAAAACCATCCTCATATAGCCAACTAATCTTCGACAAACCAGACAAAAACATACACTGGGGAAAAGAATCCTTATTCAATAAATGGTGCTGGGAAAACTGGATAGCCACATGTAGAAGACTGAAACAAGACCCACACCTTTCACCTCTCACAAAAATCAACTCACGCTGGGTAACAGACTTGAACATTAGGTGTGAAACTATTAGGATCCTAGAGGAAAACGTTGGAAATACTCTTCTAAACATTGGCCTAGGCAAAGAATTCATGAAAAAGACCCCAAAGGCAATCACAGCAGCAACAAAAATAAATAAATGGGATCTGATCAAATTAAAAAGCTTCTGCACAGCCAAAGAAACTGTCAAGAGAGCAAACAGACAACCCACAGAATGGGAGAAAATTTTCACAAGCTACACATCCGATAAAGAGCTGATAACTGGAATCTATTTAGAACTCAGGAGAATCAGCAAGAAAAAATCAAACAACCCTATCAAAAAGTGGGCAAACGACATGAACAGAAATTTTTCAACAGAAAACAGAATAAAGGCCAACAAACATATGAAAAAATGCTCAACATCTCTAATCATCAGGGAAATGCAAATCAAAACTGCAATGAGATATCACTTATCTCCAGTAAGAATGGCCTTTATCAAAAAGACCCCAAACAATAAATGTTAGCGTGGATGCGGAGAGAGAGGAACACTCCTACACTGCTGGTGGGATTGCAAACTAGTTCAACCTCTGTGGAAAGCAATATGGAGATACCTCAAAGCGATACAAGTAGATCTACCATTTGATCCAGCAATTCCACTACTGGGCATCTACCCAAAAGATCAAATGACACTCTACAAATGGGACACCTGCCCTTGAATGTTTATAGCAGCACAGTTCACAATCGCAAAGGTGTGGAAACAACCCAGATGCCCATCAATACATGAGTGGATTAATAAAATGTGGTATATGTATACCATAGAGTACTATGCAGCTTTAAGAAACAATGGTGATCTAGCACCTCTTGTATATTCCTGGATAGAGCTGGAACCCATTCTACAAAGTGAAGTATCTCAAGAATGGAAAAACAAGCACCACATGTACTCACCAGCAAATTGGTATTAACAGATCAACACTTAAGTGGACATACAGCAATAACATTTATCGGGTGTCGGGCAGGGGGGAGGGGGGCATGGGCAACATATGTAACCTTAACATTTGTACCCCCATAACATGCTGAAATTAAAAAAAGAGTGACTTTTATAGTAGGTGATTTATGTCTAAATTTTTAAAAATAGAAATATATATATTAAAAAACCCTACAGCTCCTGGTACATCCTAAGCATTGAGTGCATTGAAGCTATTATTATTAGAAGTAAACCTAACTATAGAGAGATGTGAAAATGACATTCATTAATTTTATTTGACATTTATTCATGTTATTGAACAAACAGCACTTTCGGTA
The DNA here is from genome assembly GCA_008750895.1 of Mirza zaza. Lineage (NCBI taxonomy): Eukaryota > Metazoa > Chordata > Mammalia > Primates > Cheirogaleidae > Mirza > Mirza zaza. The sequence goes on from VSMD01110117.1 coordinate 114,401, forward strand.
ATCTTTGTGAAAATCCCATGAAGTAGGTACTCTAACGCGTCCCATTTTACAGATGGGGCAATCGAGGCTCAGAGAGGGTAAATTTCTTTACTAGAGTCACACAGCATGCAAATTACAAATGCATGAAAGTTGCAAATGCCCAAAGAGGCTGGTCCTAGAGTCTCTCACTTAACCATGGCGCTGTGAGGCCACTCGATTACTGATTAACGATTCATCATGTTTATCTCAATTCATGCAATTGAACTGTGTATAGTGTCTGGTGTACAGACCACGTCCCCTGCCCGGCGCCAACATTAATGGGCACGTGTTGAATGGATGCAGGTGTGTGTGTGGGGTGTTTAACCAATGACAAAAGCCAGGTGTGGGTGGTGGGAGTTGGAGCTTTGGCAATGAGGAGAGAGGGACAGGTGGTGTTTGGAGATGTTTATTTATTTATTTATTTTTTGAGACAGAATCTCACTTCATTGCCCAGGCTAGAGTGCCGTGGCGTCAGCCTAGCTCACAGCAACCTCAAGGCTCAAACAATCCTCCTGCCTCAGCCTCCCGAGTAGCTGGGACTACAGGCATGTGCCACCATGCCCAGCTTATTTTTTCTGTATATTTTTAGCTGTCCAATTAACTTCTATTTTTGGTAGAGACAGGGGTGTCACTCTTGCTCCGGCTGGTCTTGAACTGAACGATCCACCCGCCTCGGCCTATCAGAATGCTAGGATTACAGGCGTGAGCCACCGCTCCCGGCCCTGAAGATGTTGTTTATTGACTCAATGGATCTAACACATTTTCTTGGGGGTGTACAGGGTGCCCCAAATGAGAGGTGCTAGGGACACCGTCAGGGATCAAACAGAGGCGTCTCCTGTCCTCAGGGGAGTCCCAGTCCAGTAGCGGAGGGCAAAGACAGACAAGTCAAGAAATGAATGGTGGGGCCGGGCGCGGTGGCTCACGCCTGTAATCCTAGCACTCTGGGCAGCCGAGGTGGGTGGATTGCTCAAGGTCGGGAGTTCAAGACCAGCCTGAGCAAGAGCGAGACCCCCGTCTCTACTAAAAATAGAAAGAAAATTAATTGGCCAACTGAAAGTACATAGAAAAAATTAGCCGGGCATGGTGGTGCATTCCTGTAATCCCAGCTACTCGGGAGGCTGAGGCAGGAGGATCACTTGAGCCCAGGAGTTTGAGGTTGCTGTGAGCTGGGCTGACGCCAGGGCACTCACTCTAGCCCAGGCAACGGAGTGAGACTCTGTCTCAAAAAAAAAAAAAAAAAAATGAATGATGGGAATCCTGAAATGAAACAGCGTTTGGGGAGAGAGGCTGTTTGTGGGAGCTGGGTGTTGGGGGGCTGGGATGTCAGCTTGGGGTGAATGAGAAAGGGGCCCCCCCCAGCCCCCGCCACTGCCTTTTCCCAAGGCTAAAGCGAGGGGTCGATTCAGGCCACTTCTTCCCTTCCTCCTGTGCTAAGGTATTCATTCAGCGCCTTCTCCAGGCCACTCATTCTGCCGGTCACTGTTGATGAAGCAGCAGACACTTCGAGAATAACTCCAGCCCCATGTCGCAGCCCCTACAGCACGCGTGCTGAGCGCCTGTGTATGTCATGTATACTTCCGGGCCGGGCTGGCTCTGGGCAGGACCCCAGACGGGTGTCTCTCCCGCCTCACGGGCGGGGCAAGAAGCCGGGGCACGCGGGGCGCAGCGCAGCAGGGATCGGAGAGTCCCGAGCTGCAGCCGCGGGTCGGTCTCCGCCTCCGCCCGCCGCTCTTTCCTCGCTCGGACACTAGGGGCGCTGTTGGCGACTCCCGTCTCCGTGCCGCTGCGCTGAGATCGCAACAGCCACACCAACGGCGGGTCCGCCAGTCTCTCCCTCGGCAAGAACGGCCACAGCAGCAGCCTTTGCCGTCCCTCCAGCCCGCACCGCGTCCCTGGCAGGGCGGCTGTCCCGTGCCCGGCCTCGTGCGTGCCCCGCGCCGGCCTACAGGGCGGCGCTGGCGGTCCCCGCCCAGGCCACTGGTGCAGGACGCAGAGCCCGTCCCCGCGCCCCCCCCCCCCCACAGGCCTGAGTCGCGCAGCCGGGCGGCAGGGGAGCCCCGTCTTCGTCTTGCCACCCGCCTGGGCCTCCCACTTTCCAAGGCAGGGGTTGCAAGCAAGCTTCGGAGTCCCGCAGAGCTGTGCAACCTCGGAGAAGTCACCTCGCCTCTCTGAGCCTCAATTTCCTCACCTGCAAATGAGAGCCAGAACGTTGTGCAGTCAAAATAGGAGAAAGTGACAGCCATGCTGCTTTTTTTTTTTCTTCCCCCCCCCCCCCAGTCTCTCGCTCTGTTGCCCCAGCTAGAGTGCAGTGGCGTCCTCGTAGTTCACTGCAACCTCAAACTTCTGAGCTCAAGAGATACTCCTGCCTCAGCCTCCCAAGTGGTTGGGACTACAGGTGCGCACCATAGCACCCGGCTAATTTTGCTGTTTTGGGTAGTGATGGGGTCTCACTATGTTGCCCAGGCTGGTCTCAAACTCCTGGCTGCAAGTGATCCTCCCGCCTTGGCCTCCCAGAGCGCTGGGATGACAGGCGTGAGCGGCTGCACCCAGCCGAGTAATCGATCCACTGATGACCAGTTGACAGTCAAGGTCAACTGAAACATTCACAGGGGAATGACTCCCAATTGCCTGAAATGCGGCAGGGGACCGATTGGATAACGACCGAGGTTTCGGACAGAGGGGGCAGCGTTCCCTCCTCTGCCTCCCCTGTCTGACAAACCCCCTCCCCATGTCTCTTTCCTTTCCAGTTCAGCAATGTCACCTTTTTACTCTTGGGGCCACTCATGATGTACCTGATGCACCCCTACGCGCAGAAGCGCTCCCGCTCTATCTACGGCATCTCGGCTCTCTTTATGCTCGTAGGTAGGCAGATGCGGGGCTGTGACAGCAGGGGACAGTGGCCGGGGGAGGGGTGACCCCCCTGACCTCCCACCCTCGCCTCCGCCCCTGCAGGACTGTTCTCCATGTACTTCCACTCGACGCTCAGCTTCCTGGGGCAGCTGCTGGACGAGCTGGCCATCCTGTGGCTGCTGGGCTGCTGCTACAGCATATGGATGCCCCGCTGCTACTTCCCCGCCTTCCTGGGGGGCAACAGGTGCGGCAGGGACTGGCCGTTTGGGCAGGGTGGGGCCTGAGTCCTCAGCCGACCCTGCCTGAGCTCACCCGGGCCTCACCTGGGTCCCCTCCCCTGAGCCCCTTTGGGGCCCTTGGCGTCCCTCCCCTGACCACCCTGGGTCCCCTCCCGACCCTGCCTGACCTCCCCTCGCTTCCAAGGGCCCTCGCCTAACCTTGCTTGGTTTCTTGGATTTCCTCCCCTTAGCCCACCCAGACAACCCAGCACCTTCTGCAGACTGTCAGAGCCACCTCGAGGTGCCAGGGACCCCTCCCTGAGCCTGTCACCCAGCCCCCCTGGAATCTTTCATCTGACCCTCCTGGCCTCCTCCCCTAGTCCCTCTCCTGACCCGACTGGTCCACCCCCACCCAAGCCCCTCGGAAGCCTTCTTGGGATTTCCAGGACCCCCCACCTCACCCCATCACCCCTAGGGCCTGCCCGATCTCTCTTGGGTCCCTAAGAACCATTGTTTGATGTCTTTTAAGTTCCTCTGGGCCCAGAGATCCATCCTCCCAGCCCACCTGGGCTCCCCTGAATGCCTCACCTGACCTCACCTGGGCCCTGGGAGCCTTCACTGACCCTCCTGGACCCCCCTAACACACTTTCCTCACCCTACCCAACGCTTCCGGGGTACCCTTTTCTTTTTATTTTATTTGTTTACTTTTTGAGACAAGGTCTCCCTCTGTCATTGAGGGTGGAGTGCAGTGGCATCAACATAACTCACTGCAGCCTCAACCTCAAACTCCTGGGCTCAAGTGATCCTCCTGTCTTAGCCTCTCAAGTAGCTGGGGCTACAGGCATGCACCACCATGCCCGGCTAATTTTTCTATTTTTTTTGTAGAGATGAGGTCTCGCTATGTTGCCCAGTCTGGCCTCAAACTCCTGGCCTCAAGCGATCCTCCCGCCTCAGCCTCCCAAAGTTCTGGGATTGCAGGCGTGAGCCACCGCGCCTGGCCTGGGTTCCTCTTGAGACCCTGCCTCGGCCCACCGGGGCTCCCTGGGAACCTCTGCTGAGTCCACCTGGGAAACTCAGGGCCCTCTTCTGAACCTAGCCGGGCTCCCCAGGACCCTTCCTCTTTCTCACCCACCTCGGCCACAAGGTCTCTGAGTGACCCCACCTGACCCTCCAGGACCTCCCTTCCCACCTGCAGCTGAGCCCCTTTGTCCTCAGGCTCCAGTTCACCTGCCTGGTCTTTGTCACCACTGTGGTCAGCACCTTTCTGTCCTTCCTGCGGCCCACGGTCAACGCCTACGCCCTCAACAGCATCGCCCTGCACATCCTCTACATTGTGGTGCAGGAGTACAAGAAGTGAGTACAGGCTGCAGGTGGCCGGGGAGGCTGCCCCCACACCCCCTCTGAGCCCCCATGATGTTCGCTGTGTTCCAGGCACTGAGTTCTGTTTGACTTCAGGCTCAGGGAGGGGACATTCCTTCCTCGAGGTCATCCACTAATGCATGGCAGGGCCAGGAATTGAACCTAAGTCTGTCTGACTACAGAGCTGTCTTTTTGGTTTTTTTCTTTTGAGATGGGGTCTCACTCTGTCTCCCAGGCTGGAGTGCAGTGGTGCGATCATAGCTCACTGCAGCCTTGAACTCCTGGGCTCAAGTCATCCTTCTGCCTCAGCCTCCTGACTAGCTGGGACTACAAGCATGTCCCACCATGCCTGGCTAATTTTTCTTATTTTTTGTAGAAACAGGGTCTTGCTATGTTGTCCAGGCTGGTCTCAAACTCCTGGCCTCCAGCGATCCTCCAGCCTCGGCCTCCCAAAGTGCTGGGATTACAGGTGTGAGCCACGACGCCTGGCCAGGAGCTTGTCTTTTTGAGGATAAAACCGCCAAAGCACACATATAAGTAGACATAATTGTCCCCCAAACCTTCATGCACCTGCTAACCAGCCACGACACTCATCAATATTTTGCCAACCTCTGTCATATTTCCTCCAGATTTCATACCATTTCACCCCTAAATTTTTCAGGATCTGACTCTTGTGATAATCAGTTTTTCAAACTATAGTAGTTGTTAGCAGGATAAAGAGGGGGCTCTCAAATGGGGCCATTTGAGGAAAGTTGAATGAAAAGATTATTTACAGTGGAGAAGGTGGGGTGTAGGCAAATCACTGGGATTGTTAAAGGATCTTTGTGCTAATAAGTATGAGAATCTATGATTGTCTGGAGGCCTGGACCAGGGGTCGATGGGAGAGGAGGCAGGAGGGAATACTTGCAAGAACTGGGAAGGAGTGGTCTCCATGAAGAGAGCCTCCTTGGAGGAGCTGTGATCTCCAGTTGCTGGACGCAGCCAGCATAAGGCAGCCCCGCAAGGAGGAAGCTAAGGAAATCCATACTCTGACAGAACCAAATAAATGGTTTCCTGTGGGGCTCCCCTTTGGCCAACTGGCTCTCCATTACTCAACTGGAAACCATTGGCCTACCCAACTGGAGACCATTGGCCTATCCAACTAGAGACCATTGGCCTATCCAACTAGAGACCATTGGCCTACTCAACTGGAGACCATTGGCCAGCCCAACTGGAGACCATTGGCCAGCCCAACTGGAGACCATTGGCTTGCCCAACTGGAGACCATTGGCCAGCCCAACTGGAGACCATTGGCTTGCCCAACTGGAGACCATTGGCCAGCCCAACTGGAGACCATTGGCTTGCCCAACTAGAGACCATTGACCAGCCCAAGTGGAGATAATTGGCCAACCCAACTGGAAGCCCAAGGACAAGGGAGCCTATGGATTTTGTCCACACATGTCACTCTGCAGGGCACAAGAGGAGAAGCGTAGGGTTAGACCCAGAGGGGGAAATAAGAGATATGGCCCACACATGTCTAACAAACACTCCCTCCAAATAGTATGGACATCTCCTCTGTTTCTCAAAGATGTTCTCTTATACCTGGTTTTGTTGAAATCAGAATCCAAACATGGTCTTTAGGTCTCTTATTTCATAGCAGTCCCTTCTGCCTTCTCCCTCTCTGATACTCAGAATTATACTTCTGATTTTTCCCAGCAGCTAAGCCATTGGCCATGTAGTGTGATTTATGTTCTAGATTTGGCCGACTTTCCTGCAGTGTCTTTTAACATGTACCCTTATTTTTTTTCTTTTTGTATTTCCTGCAGATAAATTGTTAGATCTAGATTTTAGGTGGAGGTTTTCTTTTTTGGTTTTGTTTGGTTTTGTTTTGCTAGAATATTTCATGAGTGGTGTTGGGTGCTTCCTGTTGCATTCCATCACAACCCAGCAATGAGTGATTGTTCCACATGGAGTGTTGTTAAGGTGGACCAGGGCGGTGTCCCCAGGTCCCTTTGTTAAAAAGTTTCTACCTAACAGCTTCAGCAGCTATAGGTACATGCTGCTTTGGTTTATCATCTTATTATGGGTTGCAAAAGGGTGATTTGCAGATTCCATCATTCCTTCTGCATTTATTATCTGCACCTCTTCCATCAAGAAAGACTTTTGTTCATTGACCTTGAAATACAGTTTGAATAAGAAAGGCTGAACCGGGGGCGGTGGCTCATGCCTGTAATCCCAGCACTCTGGGAGGCCCAGGCGGGCGGATTGCTCGAGGTCAGGAGTTCGAAACCAGCCTGAGCAAGAGCGAGACCCTGTCTCTACTATAAACAGAAAGAAATCAACTGGCCAACTAATATATAAAGAAAAAATTAGCCGGGCACGGTGGCGCATGCCTGTAGTCCCAGCTACTCAGGAGGCTGAGGGAGGAGGATCGCTTGAGCCCAGGAGTTTGAGGTTGCTGTGAGCTAGGCTGACGCCACGGCACTCACTCTAGCCTGGGCAACACAGCAAGACTCTGTCTCAGGGAAAAAAAAAAAAAAAGAAAGAAAGAAAGGCCGGATGGAGGATCAATTCTTTCCCTTTACTTATCAATTTCCAGAATAATGAGTTGGTGGCACCATAGCCTTCTCTAGTAGGAGACCAACGAAGTGGATTTTTGAAAAGATTCATGATGAACTCACAGATTTTTATAGCTCTGAAGTATTTCAATTCATTGCAGTCATTATTCTATTTTTTTAAAACTTTTTATTTTGAAATAATTACAGATTCACAGCAAGCTGCAAAAATAGCAGAGAGTCCCGTGTATCCTTCTCCCAGCTTCCCCCAATGGTAACATCTTACGTAACCATGGTACAATTTCAGAAGGAGGACACGGATGTCAGTACAATACTGTCAACTAGACTGCACTGCGCAGATCTCGCCAGTTCTTATTCATTATGCATTCTGATGTTTGAACTGGCCCATTTTAGGCTATGGGCAGAGCCTGTGCTTTTGACCATGAAGAAGTGGCTGTCTCATTCATCTCTGACATGCTTTTCCCAAGGGACTCCAGGGTTCACTCTGCTGTCAGGGGAAGAAGCACAGATTCTTTTTTTTTTTTTTTTTTTGAGACAGAGTCTCACTCTGTCACCCAGGCAGGAATGCAGTGGCGTCATCATAGCTCACAGAAACCTCCAAGTCCTGGGCTCAAGGGATCCTCCCACCTCGGCCTCCCAGAGTGTTAGGATGACAGGTGTGAGCCACTGTGCCTGGCCTTTTTTTTTTTTTTTTTTGGTTCATCTTTATATAAAATTTTTTTTGTCTTTTTAATTTTTTTTTTTTTGCTTTTTTTCCCCCATGTATTTTTTTCTTTGTATATATTCATAGGGTACATGTGCAATGTGGCTACGTTGACACACTGCGCTGCGGTGATGTCATCACCTCCAGTGCACCCGTCACTGAAGCAATGCCCCCTGCACCACCAAGCTTAAGGACTTTTAGAACTGTGCCTGGTGGACCAGGCGCAGTGGCTCACGCCTGTAGTCCTAGCACTCTGGGAGGCCGAGGTGGGAGTTCGCTCAAGGTCAGGTGAGATCGCTCAAGGTCAGGAGTTTGAAACCAGCCTGAGCAAGAGCGAGACCCCATCTCTACTATAAATAGAAAGAAATTAATTGGCCAACTAATATATATAGAAAAAATTAGCCGGGCATGGTGGCACATGCCTGTAGTCCCAGCTGCTTGGAGGCTGAGGCAGCAGGCTCGCTTGAGCCCAGGAGTCTGAGGTTGCTGTGAGCTAGGCTGACGCCATGGCACTCACTCTAGCCTGGGCAACAAAGTGAGACTCTGTCTCAAAAAAAAAAAAAAAAAAGAACTGTGCCTGGTGTCCTATACACGCTCAGCAAGTGCTAGCTCCAAGCAGGGGTCATGCACCATCCGCCTGCACACTCACCGTGCACTCCTTCCTTCCTCCCAGCCTCTGAGCCTCATCTCCTCGGAAGGAGGAATTTCCCATCAGCCCCTGCGGGTGCTGCTGTCTGAGTCGGGCCCCCGGTCCCCTTCCTCCCTCTCTAGGAGCACCAATAAGGAGCTCCGGCACCTGGTCCAGGTCTCGGTGGTTCTGTGGGTCCTCGCCCTGGCCAGCTGGCTCAGCGACCGCCTGCTCTGCAGTTTCTGGCAGCGGATTCATTTCTTCTACCTCCACAGCATCTGGTAAGCACCTGTCCTGGGGGCCCGGGGACCCGAAGTCAGAGAGGCTCTCAGGTGTCCGAGCTCAGGCCGGGGAGGAGCCTGAGGCATGGGTGTGGGGGCGCAGAGGGAGGAGCCCCAGATGTGGAGACTTGGGGCGGGGGAAAGGTTGTGGTCCCGTGGGACGATCCGCATCCTTGAGAAGGAAGGGCGAGGCCGGGCGTGTCGCGCCTTCACCGCCCTGCCCCTGCGTCCCACAGGCACGTGCTCATTAGCTTCACCTTCCCCTACGGCATGGTCATCCTGTCCCTGGTGGACGCCAGCTACGAGATGCCAGGCGAAACCTTCAAAATCCGCTACTGGCCCCGGGACACTTGGCCTGTGGGGCTGCCCTACGTCGAGGTCCAGCGTGACACCAAGAAGTGCTGAGACCCGCCGGCCTTGTGACCAGCCGGCCGCCCGCTGGCTTGCCCGTGTCTCAAGGCAGGAGGCCTGGATCAGACTTGAGCCTGAGGAACATTTGCGGGTCCTGTCTCCATTTTCCCTGTCCCCGTTCTCCTGGTCCTGGGCCGGCCCGCATGGATTTTGGGACGTCTCTGACGGCCCTGGGCTGCGGGGCTGTGTGTCGCACCTCTCCCCTGCGTGACCGCCGGCACTGTCTTCTTTCATTTCTTCCTGTGTCCACAGCTTGCCCCCGCCCCCCGCCACTGTCGCGTGACCCGGCGTGGCCGGACCACCAGGTGCTGGGAGGACTGATTGATGTGTCAGCATCGGGGCGTGTTCTCTGAGCACCCTCATAAACATTGGTGGTCACTGCCACACTCGTGGATCTGTCTTCGGCAGCGGCAACGTGCCGGGTACTTGCGGGGGGGCGGGGATCCCAGGGAACAGGCCTGACTTCCAGGCCCTCATGCTACACCCGCGCATGCGCGCAGAGACCTCGCAGACCCTCCCACGTGCTCCTGTGGACTTTTGAGGTCCTCAGGTTCACAGCTGAGGAAAACAGAGGCCCAGTCTGGGCAATCCGGATGCTTTGGGGACATGGGGACATGTCAGAGGCGTGAGGATGGCCAGCATAGGCTCTCAAAGCAGTGGTGGGGTGTTGGAAGAAGGCTGGTTTCCATGGTGGTTAAGAGCACAGGGCTTGGGCCGGGCGCGGTGGCTCACGCCTGTAATCGTAGCACTCTGGGAGGCCGAGGCGGGAGAATCGCTCAAGGTCAGGAGTTCGAAACCAGCCTGAGCAAGAGTGAGACACCCTCCCCCCCACTAAAAATAGAAAGAAATTAATTGGCCAACTAAAAATATATAGAAAAAATTAGGCAGGCATGGTGGTGCATGCCTGTAGTCCCAGCTACTCAGGAAGCTGAGGCAGCAGGATTGCTTGAGCCCAGGAGTTTGAGGTTGCTGTGAGCTAGGGTGACACCACAGCACTCTAGCCCAGGCAACAGAGTGAGACTCTGTCTCAAAAGAAAAAGGGGGGTAAAAAGAGCACAGGGCTTGTAGACACTCAGACCTGAGTTTGAACCCCTGCATCACCATGTTCTAGTTGTATAGTCCTGGGGAAGTGGTTTTTTTCTGCCTCTGAAGCTTAAGCACCTTTTCTGCAAGATGGGAATAATATTCCTTCCCTTGTGGGGTTTCTGTGTGGATACAACAAGCTAATGTGTGTGAAGTGCTTTGCATAGAGTCTTACAAACATCCATGCATCCACCATCCTTTAGTTCATCCACCCACTAGGTTGACCATAAGCAAAACAAAACAAAACAAAACAAACAAAAAACAAACACCAACCCTACCCATGGAAAATAGGTATTGGAGGAAATGTGAAGAAATCAGAACCCTCATCCACTGTTGTTAGTGGGAACATAAAATGGTGTCGCCGAGGAAAACAATTTGGCAGTTCCCCACGAGTTCCATTCATCTCTTGGTGAATGGGTGGATCAACAGAATGTGGTATAGCCATGCAATGGAGTATCACTCAGCCATGAAAAGGGACGAGGCTCTGACACAGGCCACAGCGTGGAGGGACCTTGAGGACATCGTGCTCAGTTAGAGACGCCAGACACAGAAGGACACACGGTGTGTGACTCCATTGATATGAAATGTCCAGGACAGGCAGATCCACAGAGACGGGATGTGGATTCGTGGTCACAAGGGGCTGGGGTATGGAGTAGGGAGGGAGTGTTTTATGGGGATGGGGCTTCTTTTTGGGGTGATGAAAATGTCTTGGAACTAGTTAAAGGTGATGGTTGCACAGTGCTGTGATTATTCGAAATGCCACTGAATTGTACTCTTTAATATCGTTAATGGTTAACTTTATGACAAGTAGATTTTATATCAATTGAAAATTTGGAAAGCTCCCAGAGTCAATCATGGATGAGTTTAGGTCATGCCCCCCGCCTTGAACTGATCCCAGTAACCAGAGGGATGCAGTCCTTTGATTGGCAAGGGCCAGTCATGTGATCCCTGGGATTGGGGAAGGGGGGGAGGGAGGGGGCTAGAGGTTCCCCCTCCCCCACTGCAAGTCGGAAAACAGGGCCAGTGGGGGCTGAAGTCCTCCCTCAAGACTTGAATCCAGGCCGGGCATGGTGGCTCACGCCTGTAATCCTAGCACTCTGGGAGGCCGAGGCGGGCGGATTACTTGAGGTCAGGAGTTCGAAACCAGCCTGAGCAAGAGCGAGACCCCATCTCTACTATAAATAGAAAGAAATTAATTGGCCAACTAATATATATATTTAGAAAATATTAGCCAGGCATGGTGGCACATGCCTGTAGTCCCAGCTACTTGGGAGGCTGAGGCAGCAGGATTGCTTGAGCCCAGGAGTTTGAGGTTGCTGTGAGCTAGGCTGACGCCACCGCACTCACTCTAGCCTGGGCAACAAAGTGAGACTCTGTCTCAAAAAAAAAAAAAAAAAAAAAAGACTTGGATCCTATCAAGTCTAAGTCTTGAAGAGTTGATACAAAATATATTTACAAAAAATATATATTATTAGAAAAAAACAGAAAAAAAGAGACTTGAATCCTGTCATGAATTGGCACTCTCCCAGAAGGGGGCTGCCATTTTTAAATTTCTACAGAGGTATCTTACATTGGCCCTGGGGGGAGCCCTCAAATCAGGGACCATTACCAGAAAAAAGTGGGGAATGAGGCCAAGAGAGGGAAAATTGCAAATGTCTAATGTATTGCCTTTTTTTCTGGGGAAATGCTTGGTTTTTACCTATGTCTGCTCTGCCCCCAAACCATCGGTGGCTCCCTAGAAGGGCCACATGCCTAGTATGACATTCAAGGTCTTCTCCAAGTTGGGGTTCACCTAGGGTAGGTCTCTACTGACTGGCCACGGGGCTCTGCTGCAGCAACTCACAGCCAACTCTGCTGTGAGTCCATCTGTGGCTGGCTGGGGGCTGGGCCGTGGGGTGAAACGCAGGGAAATAGCAAATGCAAAAGTCTCCCCTCGGGCACCATGTACGTTATTCAGGTGATGGTTACACTAAAAGCCCCGACTTCACCATTACCTGCAACATCCATGCACTTGTATCCTCTGAATCTATATTAAAATTTTTTTTTTAATTAAAAAAAAAAAAAATCTCCCTCCTGGGTGCAAATAAACTGAACCACGAGAGGGCGGTAGAGACTTAATGTAGTGGCAGTTAGTGACAGCCTGGGAGTCAGATCCCAAACATCCAAAATGTTACTTTGTAGCCGTGACAACTTCTACACCACCTCTGTGTCTCAGTTTCATTGTTTGCAACCTTGGGAGAACATGTTCCATAGACAATGCTAAATAGATTTGACAACACCCATGGTGCATTCTGCCAGATCCTCAAATTATCATCTGCTATATGTTTTTCTACCCTGCTTACATTGATGTATTTAAAGAGGAAACATTGTGTCACCTCAGTAAAGGGGTTGTCAGATCAAAAGTAGCCATATAATTAGATACAGTAGCAACAAAAAGTGTTATTATTGTAACTGCGGCTTAAGTGATTCTTAAACCAGGCTGCAGATAAGAGAGGATGTCCCTGTCCTATTCAGGACTAATAAAACCAGAATCCTTGAAGGTGGGGCCTGGGTACTGGTATTTTTATTTCTTTTTGAGACAGGGTCTCACTCTGTCGCCCACGCTGGAGGGCAGTGCCATCATCATAGCTGACTGCAACCTCAAACTCCTGGGCCCAAGCGATCCTCCTGCCTCAGCCTCCTGAGTAGCTGGCACTACAGGTACACACATCACTACACCTAGCTACTTTTTTTATTCATAAATTATTTTTTGCAAAGATGGTGCCTCGCTGTGTTGCCCAGGCTGGTCTCCAACTGTTGGCCTCAAGCTATGCTCCTGCCTTGGCCTCACAAGGTACTGGGATTTCAGGCAGGGGTAAGCCACCATGTCTGGCTCATTTTAACCATTTTGAATCACACAGTTGAGCAGCATTAAGCACACACGTATTGTCGTGCAACCATCGCCACCCTCCACCTCCAGACCTTTCTCATCTTCCCAAACTGAAAGTCTGTCCCCATGAAACACTCCCTCCCCACTCCGTCCCCAGCCCCTGGCATCCACCATCCTACTGTCTCTGTGAATCTGATGACACTAGGGACCTCCTGTGAGTGGAATCACACAGGATTTGTCCTTCTGTGTCTGGCTTATGTCATGGAGCACTATGTCCTCAAGGATTCACTTATGTTGTACCATGTGTGCAAATTTCCTTCCTTTTAAGGATGAATAATATTCCGTTGTATGGATATACCACATTGTGTTTGTCTGTTCATCTGTCAGTAGACACGGGAGTTGCGGTCCTGTTATCCTTTTTGATGCTTAAAGGGTTCTACCTCAGCCAGTGGGAGCCCGAGGGATGCAGTTTTGAAAATTCCCATTAGTTCAGAACCTAATTTAAGGGCAGATTCCAGCTGGGCATGGTGGCTCGTGCCTGTAATCCCAGCATTCTGGAAGGTGGAGGAAGGAGGATCACCTGAGGTCAGGAGTTCGAGACCAGCCTGAGCAAGAGCGAGACCCTGTCTCTGCTAAAGATAGAAAAATTACCCGGGCTTGGTGGCTCCTGTAGTCCCAGCCACTCTGGAGGCTGAGGCAGGAGGATCGCTTGAGCCCAGGAGTTGGAGGCTGCAGTGAACTAGGCTGACGCCACAGCACTCTAGCCCGGGTGACAGAGCAATGTGGGGGTTGAGTTCCTGAAGCTCATCTTTGCAACAAATGTGGCCTGAACGTCCTTGCCTGCAAGTTTCTCTCAGACAGATTGCTATCTCCCTTCACATTTTTGATCCTTTACCTGGGGCAGCGGTTCTGAAAGTGGAGTGAACCTCAAAACCAACTGCAGGGCTGGTTAAGCTACTGACTGCTGTCCAAGCCCACTGAGTTTCTGATTTCATCAACAAGGGAGGAGACCGGAATTTGCATTTCTGAGTACCCAGGTGATATTGACACTGCTGGGGACCACTTAGAACCACGGATCTATTTACATCCAGTTATAGGATTAAAAAAATTTTTTTTAGTTAGCTGTCATTATATTTGAAAAAGAAAAAATTTTAAGTTGTACCAACATCAGAGTTGCTGCTTATTTTCTCAGCATGATCTCTCTCTTTTTTTTCCTTTCCAGCAAGACCTGCCCTAGATTAAAAAGCATGGTGGTGTTACCATGGCAGCAATCTGGCCTTCTTCAGAGTTTTTGTCTAGACTTACTTCCATTCCAAAGTTATTGATTTTCCGGCACTGATCTTCAGTGCAAAGCACCAGTGCTTGACTGACACTTAAATGAGACGCGGCGGGCAAAACCACCCAAACAAACGCAAATAACCCAATTTTTAATTAGAAGAAGGAATTTAAAATAACTGCACAAGGGTCCCCCAAATCACAAGCAGACAGACGTCTTACTGTGCGAGGAATAGGTGGCTTACAAGATCCTGAAAGAGATGCGGTATGCCTGTTTCCAACTTAAATAGAATTTACAAGTCGTTGTGAAATTTTGTAATCGTAGGTAATTTAAAACTAGTTTTCTTGCGGGCCTGGTGCATGGCTCACACCTCTAATTAATCCCAGCACTTTGGGAGGCCGAGGTGGGAGGATCACTTGTGGACAGGAGTTCGAGACCAGCCTGGGCAACATAGCGAGACCCTGTCCCTACAAAACAATTAAAAACCAAAATTAGCTGGGCTTGGTGGTGAGCACCTCTCGTCCTAGCTACCTGGGAGGCTGAGGCAGGAGGATCCCTTGATCGCGCCCAGTGCTTAGAGTTTATGGTGAGCTATGATCTTGTCACTGCACTGCAGCCTAGGTGATAGGGTGAGACAGTGTCTCTTAAACAAAAAAATTGTTTTTTGGAGCGATTAATGTTATTTAAAATTTCGTGGATAAAATGAGACCCTCTCTTTAACAACTTTATCTTTATTGACAGATAATAATTGTATGTATTTATGGGGTTCAATGGGATGGTTGGATACATGTACACGTGGTGGAATGAACAAATCAGGATAATTAACATATCCATCATGTCTCATCCGTCTCATTTCTTTGGGGTGAGAACATTAGAAATCCACTTTTAGCAATTTAAAAATACACAGTACGTTATAACATAGTAACCTTGCTGTGCAGTAACAGATCAGCAGAATTTAGTCCTCTTGTGTAGCTGAAAAAAAAATGAGGGTTTCCCGATTATTTCGACGGAGCACGATTTCAAATTTGCACCATTCAAAATCGCCTGAAGTAGAACTACACAGTACTGTCCTTGTCCCTATTTTACAGATGGGGAAACTGAGACTCAGGGAACGGGGAGAGGGAGGCTGACCGGGCTTGCCAAAGCAGATCCACGATTTAGACAACTAATCTCTGGTTCCAGAGCCCGGGGCTCATTCCGTCCCATAGTAGCCACACGTGGCCAGGAAACAAAAGTGGCCCTGAGTCTCCCTGCCCGGAGCTCGAACCCGCAACCTCGGCTGCGGCCCCGGGGAAGCTTCCGCCCTGCGATGTAGCGGCCACGCGGCAGCGCCCCCTGCGGGCCGAAGCACGCAGGCGCGGCGCGCCCGGCCGCCCCCGCCCCCCTCCACGTGCGGCGCACACCTCGCGCTCCGCTCGGCCGGGCTCGCCTCGCGCCTCCCTCCCTCCCTCCTCCCGCCCCCCCGCTCCCGCCTTCCCATTGGCTGCGGGTTTCGTCCCTCCGACCGCAGCCCGGCAGGCCCCCGACAGGGCGGAAGTCCCGCCCCACCAGCGGCCGTTCGCGCTGCCAATTGGCCCAGGTGGCTGTCCGTCGGGGCGGCTGGCCCGAGTCGTCGGCGGGGGCCCGCGGTCGGTGCGCGACCCGGACTGGCGGTGGTTTCCGGTTCCGCGGGGCTGGCGGGCGGGCGGGCGGCCGGGAGCGGCGGCGGCGGCGGCGCTTGACAGACAATGAGGGCGGTGGGGCGGCGCTGAGCGGCGGCGGCGGCGGCGGCGGCGAGCGACGCGGGGCCCGGGGGCGGGGCGGGGCGCCAGCCATGGACAATCAGGTGAGGAGCGGCCGCGCCGCCCCGGCGTAGCCCGCCCGGCCCCCTCCCTCACCTCCCCCCGCCCGCCCGCCCGCCCTCCCCGGTCCCGGCCTCCCCGCCCCCGCCCTGCGCCCGTCTGCCCCGCTTTGTGTGCGCCCGCAGCTCCCCCGGCCTTTATGTGGGGCGGGGGCGCCCCTCCCCCATCCGCGACCCCAGCCCGGCCGGGGCGCCTCGGACCTCCTTGAGGACCTTAGCCTGGCCCAGAGTCCCCAGGGGCGGCCTCGGGGACCCCAGCCTGGTCCAGAGCCCCCTGGGACGCCCCTGGGGAGCCCAGCCTGGCTCAGAGCGCCCTGGGATCCCCCTCGGAACCCCAGTTCCACTCTGAACCTCCTGGGACGCCCCTGGGCACCCCAGCCTGACCTAGAGTCCCTACATCCAGCTCTCGGGATCCCAGCCCAGCCCAGAGCCTCCTCGGACCGCTCTCGGGACCCTTCACACTCCCCGGATCTGTCCTGCAACCCTTTCCCCCTTTGGGTCCAGGGGCAGCCTGTGTGTCCTTTCCTCTCTGGACCCTTCGTCCTGAGTCGCCTCAAATTCCCTGACCCCCTAACCTGCCACCTGTCCTCCCTTAAACCTTAGCTCAGGTTCGAGTCCGCGCAGGACCCGGGGAACCCTGGTCTGCAGCCTTCCCCTTCGTTGAGCCCAGGCCCAGCCTAAGCTTTCCTTCCCCTCATGCCCTACCTGGGCCTGCCCCTAACTCACTTGGAGCATCCCTTTCCCCTCAAACCCTGGCCGGGGCTTGAGCTCCCTCTGACTTCCTGGGACCCAGCCTTTCCTCTTTAGCTACAAGGACTCAGGCCAGTTTAGTGTCCCCTTGTTTTGGACTTGGGTTCACTTCTTTAGACTCCTTAGAGGCATCCTGCTGCCTCAGCCCCCTTCTGGTTTCAGGCCCTCCTCACTCTCCCTGGCACCCCAGTGCCTGAGGACTGTCTCTTTCACTTCTTCTCTTAGATCAGGACCAGGGGCAGTTTCTTCTCTGACCTGGAGCCCCTAAACCCTTCAGACACCAACTGCCTGCCGTTCCTGTCAGCTTGGGCCTTCTTTGCAGCTGGGGTCCTGATTTGTGCTTCCGCACATTTAACCCCAATCCAGATCTCTCTCCTCAATCTGGTCCCTGGCTTCACAGTCCTGCAGTCGCTGTGAAACCACACGCCTCTCCTTACATGCAGGGTCTCCCATTCATCCCAGCACCTCTGCCTGCTGTGTGTTTCAGCCACTACACTCTCCCTCCCTCCGCCTCATTCCTTGTTCCTTCCCCAAGATCCTAGAGCCTCAGTCTAAACCCAGGACGAGTTGCCCTCCCTGTGCTCTCCTGACAGCTACTTTCCTTCCATCTGTGTTGGTTCCCTTAAACCTGAGGCCCTTGTGGCCTCTGGCACCCCCTGCACTCAACTCTGTTGCCTCTTCGATACCCAGGCCCCCTTTCCCTCTCCCTCAAGCCCAGAACCACTGCTGCCCCCAACGTAGGATCATTTCTTCCCCCGTCCCTGCTGCCCCAGCTTTCAGGGGTGCGAGGCCAGGAAAGGTGCTGTGGGGGTGGCGGCTGAAATCTCTGCCGTTAGCGAGGGCAGGTTGGGGCGTCCCTGGCTCTGGCGCCACTGAGACGGCTCTGTCTGGTAAGGCCCTGTGTGGTTTTGGGGTGGGGGGCAAGGTCCCCCCCCCCCGCCCATCCTGCCGCCTGTGGCACAGGGTCATTGAGGCGGGTGGCTTGTGTTTTGGGCATCCACTCTCCACGGTATCCCTTTTGGCTTTGGTGTTGCTGACTTTGCCTTAAGAGATGAGGAAGAGTTTTCCAGCTGTTGATAGGTAGATTTCCACAGCGTGGTGTGAGTTGATTTTCCTTGAAAGGGACAGAGCTTCTTGCTTCCGATGTGTATTGAGTTAAAAACCCAAGCAAAATGTGCCCTCAATGTCTGCTTTCAATGAAGCCCACCTCTGGGAAAGTCTTGTTGGGTACCACAAAGGCGTAGAGTGTGGCCCCGACTCTCACCCCTGAGTCTCCAGGGCTGATGTCTTCATTTGAAGTGTGTCCTTTCTGCTTGTGATGTTCTAGGCTGTGGAAGTCTGGGCGGCTGTCACTCAGAAATAGGTGGCATTCTTTGTCTGTGGCAGAGGGAAATAAAGGTCTTGGTTCAGGTTGACAACAGGGAGAGCGAGATTCGCACTGCCCAGTGGCACAGCCACCAGCACCTGTGGCTACTTTAAACTTAAACTACGATGTAAATTTAGTTCTTTGGTCATGCCAGCATCATTTTAAGTGCTCGGTAACCACCACTGCTGAGCTTCCAGCCACCTCGCTGGGCAGCATGGACCCGGCATTTCCATCATTGCAGAAAGTTCCACCGGACAGTGCTGCCACATCTTTGCAGAAGTATTTGCGAGGGAAGCTGGTCCCAGAGGGAAGTGTGCGTGGACCCAAAGTCTCATTCTCCTTCCCCAGCTGTGTTTGCATGCAAATTTGGGAGAGGCCCAAGAACTCCCTTCTGAACACAGCCAGAGGCCCCTGGGGAAACAGCAGAAAATGGTGTCTTTTACCCAAGTAGGTGAGTTGGCGGAGAGTGTCGAGTGTGTCCCAGCATGACTTTTGGCTCTGGGAAAATGCTTTGAATCCAGCAGAATCCTGGTCTCCCCGCCTCCCCCCAGATGCCACAAACCTATAAATGCCTCATTATAGTGGGAGCAGCGTGACTGGGTGGAAAGTGGCTGGCTTCTGGAGGCTTCGATTCTCTCCTGTGTGCTTTACTTTCCTCTAGGACTTTCAGATCCAGCTAAGAAGTGGGATTTCCCAGTTTGCTCTGGGCCTCCAAATTCTCAGCATTGACATTCCACAGCCAGGAAACAGTCTTTCTGGGTCTCTTTGCCCCAACCCTAACCCACATGTTTCATTCCTCGCCCACTTCCCAAACCTGAGCTGGTTTTTGTGTTATTTTTTTGGCGGGTGTGAACGAGTTCTTCGCTCACTTAAGGGTTGTGTCTGGGAGGAGTGTGGTTTATCTCCAAGGCAGGGGCCGGGAAGAACTGGGATATGACATGATGTGACATGGATAAGGCCAAGTAGATACTGAAAAGATTGGGGAAAGATCCGGGAGCGGGTCACTGGTGCATGGGTTGCCCAGGGAGCTGGGAGGTGGCGTCTGCGTCTGGGCGGTCGTATTCTCCAAAGGGACCAGGGAGTGCCCCCTTCACAGAGGACTGGCCTGGCACCTGGGGCAGGGCAGCCCAGGCAAATCAGATGGTCAGATTGCCGCTTGCTAACTCCTCAATGTCTCCTGAGTTTGGATTCGAGAGCACCACCTTGTCATGGTCCTCTTTGGAAGGGAAGATTTGTTTCTGATAGCGGTGGCCTCAAGCAACCACCAGCCACCCATTCTACAGACATGGAAATGCAGGCCTAGGAAGTCCCGAGAGACATTTCAAGGGCTGGTAGGATTCTTTCTCCAAACCTATCATAGGAAAGCTCAGAACTACCCAGAGCACTGACTTGAGAGTGACAGATTTCCTCCCCTGCTCCCAGCGCTAAAACTATTGCCTGGAAAGTCGACCTGCCAATTTTCTGTCCTTAAGTTATTGTAGCGTAAAGTACTCGAGAGCAGCGACCAGAGTCCTGTTTCCCCAAGTGTCCGTTGTAGTGTCTAATGCAAGGGTTTGCGCTTAGCTTTGCCAACTGCTGGTTAAATAAGAGTCCCTTTGCAACCAGGCACGCCTGGTCTGATGACAGATGACTTTATGGGGGTTGTGCAGATTAAAAAATTCCTCCAAGACTGCCCTCCCCCCACCCCTGGAGAACTTGGGAGACACTTAGCACGCCGTCTGTACGTCTGTGGGTACCTTGTGTGGAAATCCTCTGTCCCGGCCTCTCCTGACAGTTTGGTGTATTTACATATCCACGTGGTCTGCACATCCATCCTTAGAGAATTTTCAGAAATTCGTCAAACCCCTTCTCGTCCCTTTGTCATTAACCTTGTGGCCTGGGTCAGAGGGACAAGGAAGGGGGCTGTGCTGGCCACCAGCCCCCCGAGTGCCAGTGGTTGGAAGACCAGGGCCTCGGGCAGCTGCCAGTGAGAGGTCCCTGCCCTCCGCTTTGGAGGACTGTCACACAGGAGATCCATGATTTCCCCATCTTTCCTACATCCCAATCATGTGGCTACCCCCAAGAACCTGCCCTGGGCCTGGAGGGAGAAAGTTCCACAAAGTATTTTATCTGGTCTCAGTTTTGCCGTGGCTCCACGGGATGTCGCAAGCCCCATCACCTTTTCCCGTTTGTGCACGTGTGGGTCCTCTTGCCAGCAACTGCGCTGGGTCCAGGAGGACCTTGAAATTAATTCAGGCTGAAGAGGAAAAAGATCTTCAGTGCGCCCTGCTCCTGGGAGGGGAGGAGATTGTTGCCTCAGAGGGAATTAGAGGCAGTAGCCAAACCCCAGGCATAATTACACCACTTGGTAAATGTGAGTTCCCAGAGGAAAGGGCATCTGTTGAAAAGTATTCCCACCAGAAAGTCAGGGGAAATCTTAACAGATTAACTAGTTGTTAAAGACCTGCCTTCTGGGGCCCAGGCTAAGGGCAGGGCCTGCGGGGAGCGGGAAAGGGCTTGGACTCGAAGGAGCTGTTGGAACAAGGCAGGCGCCTTTCTCTTTGCCAGGTGAGGCTGTTGCGTCCACACCTGGGAAGATCTGTGTTGTTATCGCAGAAGTGCCTGGGAAGCCGCCTGCTAGGATCCGTTTGTCCGGCTCACCTGATTTAGGACTTGGGCCCTTTGATTTCAAGGGCCCTCTGCCAGCTGGCCTGGAGAGAGGACAGTGTTCCAGTCGAGGCCCTCTGCCCACACCTAACTGTCCCCAGATGGCCCTCGCAGGCCTTGTGCTGCCTCCCCTGTGCCCTGTGTTTCCGATGATTTCTGAACGTGTAAAACTGGCTGATGCTTTCTGGGGAAGTTGTGGAATGTTCCCCTGTGTTCTGGGGAACTTCTGTTGGGGAGTGGACGACAGAGTGATCCCAAAGGTGTAGGGAAGTGGCAGCCGCTGAGGCCGAGCCCCCGGGGTCATTTCCAGCCATCCATTCCGGAGGTTCCTGGAAGTGGTCTCCATGCAGCAGGTGGTCCTGGAGCCTTGAAGGAACTTGCTGGGGTGGAGGCTGCCGTGAGGAAAGTTGGGGGACAGCTACTGATGACCTGGGTTCGTTCATTCCCAGATATCCTCGAGAGCTCAGCCTGCCAGTTGACCTCGGTGGCCAGGCACCCTTCCTGGAGCAATAGCTAATTGATTTGCTTCAATTCTTTGGTTCTAATGGCCAGGGACGGCGTCCAGGTGGAGTGGAGGAAGGAGGGGCGTAACCCTTGGCCGTGGAATTGGCTTAGCTGTGCTAATACATTCTCATGACTTGACAAGTATGAGTACTTGGCCGGGCCTTAGCTGCTTGCCTCCAGTGAATGTGGCTCGAGCGTCTCACTGAATCCAAGATTGCTTTTCATTTTTACTACAATGGCACAGAATCTGTCACCCCATCTTCTTCATTTCTTAGAAGATTCCAGCATTTAGGGGGAAGGCCTCAGAGTGCAGAGGCCGGGTGCTGGGACCTGGAATCTGTTGGCTGAGTCTGAGGCGTGCCCTTAACCAGGGGTGTTGAGGCTGAAGCTGGCGCCAGCCCCAAGGCATCGATGTCGCCCGGGCAGTGCTTTGGGCACAGCCTGTCGGCTGCGAAGATCACCCGTTGCTGCCTCAGAACCTTCCTGTTTACTTTGGCCGCCGCCACCGAGTTCTGGTGCTCACATTTCTCCCCGTCTCCAGTGGAACTGTGGTCTCTCGTGCTTTCACGACAGCTGCTCTGCCGCCTGTGCGCCCTGGGTAGGAACTCCATGTCATCAGAAATGCCGGGAAGGCAGCCGAGGTCTGAGCAGCCAGATTGAATAAGTCATCCCGAGGAGACGATGTCATTATGTAGGAGTTACCTCTCAGAAGCAGCAGCCGCTTTCCAGCGTAGTGGTGGCGCCGTTCCGATGGTGTGTGTTTAGTTTTCACCTGTAACTCAGCCGGCAATTCAGGGTTTGTCTTCCCGTCTCTCAGCATGAGCACAGGTCAGGGAGGAAGGCAGAGGCCCACGTCTGCAAGCGAACGTGGTGATTACAGCCTGTTAGGGGTAATATAAATATTGTTTTGGTTTGTTTGCGTTGAGCGTTCTCCATATGCAGCGCTACTCAAATAGAGGCTTGCGGTTGATTTGAGTATCACTTGTTTATCCAGACGTTCAACCCTCGTATCTAGCTTTTGGCCGGGTATTTTCACCTGGATTCCACAAATCCTCAGCGCCTGGGGTTTACGAGGGCACCTGAGCTCCCGTCCCTGCCCCTCCTACCATCGTTGGCATCCCTGCTGCCTGGATCTTGGAGTTGTTCTAATCTCCTCCACCCTGGGGTCCTGCCAGTTCCCCCTATTCCAAGCTCTATTTAATTTCTCTCTCTTTCTCCTCCCTTTGAGACAGTCTCGTTCTGTTGCCCAGGCTGGAGTGCAGTGGTGTCATCATAGCTCACTGCAGCCTCAGACTCCTGACCTCAAGTCATCCTCCTGCTTAAGCCTCCCAGAGTGCTGGGATTCCAGGCATGAGCCACCGTGCCCGGCTTATTTATTTCTTTTCCCAGCCACTTCCCCTGCGTCCTCCGGGCTCGCTGGGCTGCTCGCCTGTCTGCCCTGGTCTGCCCCAGGCCGTACACAGATTGCCCGAGGACTTTGACTCAAACCACCTTTTCTTGTCTCTGTCATCCACTTCTCATTGGTCCTCATTTCTGTTGTGTGTGATCTGGACGTTCCGCCCAGGTCCCCACCCCTCCCTGCGGTGTGCCTGGTCCCTGGTGAGTCCCTGCTCCCTTTCCCTGCAGAGCCCCAAAGGGACAATTGTCCTGAGCCAGGGGAGCTCCTTTTGCCATATTGGTTTTCAATTAACTATTTTTTAGTTGACAAGTAAAATTGTATATAGTTATTGTGTACAACATTTTTAAGTTAATTTTTAAAATTGCATCCATCCTATGCCTTCTCATACCTGGCTTGCTGCACACTCAGAGCTCAATGCCTCTCTTGCCAGCTCTGCGGTGACTGGAACCTCTCTGTCCTTATCTGCCACTTTGGCCCTTCCTCTTGGGAAGTACCCCTGAGAACTCCCTGACCTGGAAGGCTCTCTGGTTTAATTAATCCAGTGTTTTGGGGGCCTCAAGTACGGTGATTCCAAGACAGAAGCTAAGAGGATGAATGAGATGTGGTCCCTGCTGCCAGAGTGTTCACAGGGCCCTCAAACAGCAGTAGACAGCCCGAGGGTGAGGGACAGGACGCAGTGGGTGCTGTGGAGATCGCGAGGGCGCAGTTGCTCTCTGGTGTGGGTCAGAAAGGGCCCTGGGGAACGGGGCACACGAGCGGGGACTGAGGGATGAGTGGAGTTTCAGGAGGGGTTCAGGGCACCCCCAGCGGCAGGGCTAGAAGAAACGAAGGCAGATAGGAGTGGATTTTCCCAGAGTGTTTCGGGCTGCCGGCGTCAGATTGAGCTGGAACACAGGGCGTGTGCGTTTCCTGTGTTTCCTCAGTTCTGGGACTCGAAGACATGCCATCAGCTTAGGAACGACTTCTCTGTGTGTGTATTTGCATGCACACGGGGGGCTCAAAACACGATCCTTGCACACGGACCGTAAATGCATCCTGACTTCAGAAGGGTTAAACCGTGAAAGGAAGATGAGCGCTTCAGACTTGAGGAGACACAGGTGTGGGAGATGGGAGGTGTGCCGAGGGGCTTGGACGAGTCGTCAGAGCTTTAAAACGGGGGTGGGGGATATTTGGGGGCACTGTATGATCTGTCTGTGCCACTTTCATCGAGTGGCAACTGAGGACAGTGAGGCAGAGAAGCCAGTCGGGCACCGGGGCACTCAGCCAGGGCAGGGGGTCTGAGCGGGGCCTTGGAATTCGAGAGAAGAGACAGGTATGGAGCGATCGAAGCCTCGGGGACGCAGGTGGGCAGTTGGCGAGCAGGAGGGTTGCAAGGCGCAGGCGGGAGCTGTCTGGTGCGGGGCCCCAGCGGGCGGCTCCATGGGAGTTTCACCGGGAAGTGTGGGACTCACGCTGCGGCCTGCCTGGCTCCTGGTTATCTCAGCACTTAGAAACAAGTGTACAAGTGTCCACTTAGCCTCTGCTTCATCTTGTAACTTTCTTGTTTTTGATACGAGGTGTCTGTGCCGTATCTAGTAAAAGCCCGAGTAGGTTGTCACAGACCAGGGTGGATGTTTGCTGTTAAGTTCCCCGTCGGTGGTTTTGGCTGACCCAGCTATTCAGAGTGCTTCGAAGGCTTGTGGCTTTGTGCTCGGTGGCGTGGAACGGGCCCGGGCTGCCTTACGTGTCAGGGCCGAGCCTCAGTGGGGAGTTTGACTGCCGCGGCTGCAGTTCCACCGGGACCTGTCACCAGGTGGCTACGGGTTCGCCTCTCTGTTCTCACTGGCAACCGCCTGTTCTGCTGGGGTTTGAGCTGATGACTTAGGGGATCTCAGGGGTCTTCCAGGAGGTGGCTAGGATGGGTGGGGATGAAAGTGCTCGGCTCAAGGTGCTCAGGTGTCTTGGCCAGGAAGGAGATGGAGTGGGCAAGTGAGCTGGCCTTTGGGTTATGCAGACCATTCTGCTTAGCAGCTCACTCTCGGAGCCTCGGTTTCCCCATCTGTGACATGACTGCCCTGTGGTTGGTTGCATGGTCATATTCAGGGAGACCTTGGTGGGGGTACCAGCTCCGCACAGAGAGTCCCCTGTTAGAGCTGAACAGGTGCAGCTGTTCGCAAGGTGGTTTCCGGTTGTGAGGAATGTTCAGAAGGAAGGACGTCGCCGTGATGAGGTGTCTCGGGTGGTGGTGCGTGCTTTCGGACTGGGTGGTCAGGGAGGTGACACTCAAGCTGAGAGCTCAGGGACGAGAGAAGCGTCAGTGGGGAAAGTCCAGGCGGAGGGAACCTCAGTGCTGTGGCCCAAAGGCAGGTGTGACTGGGCTGATTTGAGCACCAGCCAGGAGGCCGTGCGGGTGGGACAGGGGAGGGAGGACACTCAAAGCCTGCGTGGGCTTGCCGAGGGAGAGGGCGCAGGGTGCACTCGCCACAGTGTGGTGCACTGCCAGTCCCCGGAAGCTGTGTCCGTTCTCTTTTGAAAGTCCCCGTAGGTGAGGCGGCAGGACAGCCGGCAGCCCCCTGCCCTGGGCCTCGTGCTGACCCCGTTCCTGCCTCTCTCTCCCTCCAGTGCACCGTCCAGGTCAGGTTAGAGCTGGGGCACCGCGCCCAGCTGCGCAAGAAGCCCACCACGGAGGGGTTCACCCACGACTGGATGGTGTTTGTCCGCGGCCCCGAGCAATGTGAGATCCAGCACTTCGTGGAGAAGGTGGTCTTCTGGCTGCACGACAGCTTCCCCAAGCCCAGACGCGGTGAGTGGCTCCCAGCCTTGAGTACCCGTGGCACTGACCCTTGTGACTTCACTCCTGCAGTGTCCTGTCCCCACCCGGTCCCCTGGGAACAGCAGGACCCCCCATGAGGGGAGACTCCGGCTCGTCCCACAGCCTGAGGGCATCCGAGCCCCTCCTTCTCCTCCAGCTGTTGACTCAGTCAAAGGAAAAACTGAAGGGAGGTGGTGGCTGTCTGTCGTGTCATCAGTTAGACCCGGGCTCTGGGAAGGAGCTGGAGAGCTAGCCGGGTGCTAGTGCATGGGAAGGTGACCTAACCCAGCTGTGAGTAATCAGGAAACTGCTTGCTGGGCCTGAGTTTGGTTGGGGTGCCATTTTAAGAATTCATAATATTTGGGGCAGAAAGAATCAAAGCAGTTCATGTCACTGCTGTCTTATCTCTTACATGTCCCCTGCTCCACTTCAGGCCTCAGGCTGCCATTGGTTAAGCGCAGATGCCGCAGTCCCGGATTCCGCCAGCATCTCCAGCCGTGCTGTGGTGGCCCGGGACTCCCTAGAGGGCACAGTCTGATGGGGCAGCGAGGCGGGGACTCAGCCAGTTTATGGTTGGAGGGACTTCCCGGGGAAGTGACCCTGAGGGAAGGCGGGCTGGGGAATTTGAGGTTGGTGGTCTTGGGAGCTCTGTGGGGACTGGGGCCACGTCTGGTTTTCAGACCATTGAGCCGCCAGTGTGAAGCCCAGGGCTTGGCATGTCACAGAGGCCCAGTAGGTGCACTTTGAATGGATGTATCGAGAAGGGTAGGGAGGACTTTCCGAAGCAAAGCGCTTCACGGTGGGGAGAGCCGATGCGGGCTGCTGACCCCTCCGGCTGGCAGCACGTGGGGCCAGGCAGTGCCTGGGGGTTATGGGGGCTGAGCTGGGCACAAGTGTGATGTCCCTGGGCTGAAGCCCCAGGCCCCCGGCCCTGTGCCTGCAAGTGGCTCACAGTCTAGAGGAGAAGTGCCACATGTTACAGAAGTAGAAACTTGTGGTTCCAAAGGGATGTCTGTCTACCCGAGATAACTGGTTATGCAGGAGCCATTTCTTTTTCTTAGAGTTCCTTCCATCAGCCTTCGGCTATTCCTTTCCGTCCTCGTTTCCCCTTTCCTGAGGCTTCACCTTCTCTTTTCCTTCCTTTCTTTCTAAGCCTGTTAGAGGAAGGCAGCCATGGCTCCCGAGGACGCAGATATTTATAAAGCACCTCGGTAATGCGAACACATGCCATCTCCGGAGCACTTCCTGCTAAGCTCTTTTCATATGCAGGATCGCGTTTCACTCTCACCACAGCCCTCTGCTGCAGATGGGGATCTGGGCTCGGGGTAGGCCGCCTGCCTGTGCTTTGAAGGGGTCGGCAAGCTGGCCTGGGGCTGTCCGAGGCTGCCTGTTTTTATTGGACACGGCCACACCCATCCAAGGAGGTGTCGCCTTGGTTGCTTTCACAGAGCAGAAACGGGGCTGCCCTCCTCCCCCTGGCTGGGTGCCTGGCTGTCTCTTGCAGCACCCACTCCAGCTCTTCCTCACTGTATCCCTCTCGTCTCCTCCCCTTCCCTCTGTCCCCGGAGCACAGGGATGGGCCCGGGAGGATGATTTCTGTCCACTTTGAAACTGTTTATTTCAGCTTCATTCCCCACCTTGTCAGTTACCAAGCAGCTCCTCGAGGTAACATTGATGTCAGTCTGCGTCCCTCATGCTTTCTCTCTGTTCCAAGCTTCGTGTTCCTGGTGACCACAGGGGCCTCTCAGAATCCCTGGGAGGTGGATGTGGAAGCAGAGGTCACAGAGCAGCCAAGTCATCTGCTCGAGGTCACACAGAAGCAGCGTGTTCTCTGAGTCCCCAGTCCCTGGAAATGGGGTGGTAGCCAAGGCTCACTCCCCCCCAGTGTCAGTGTGCGGGCAGCCCTCAGATGCGTAGCTGGACCCTGCTAGTTGCAAAGCCTGTCCCTGTAGCCAGTGTGCAGAGTGCACCTGCATCGGATGCCTCGGAGTAAACACCCCGTTTGCTGTTTGTTGCATTGAGTAAAACTCTGCTGGACTCAGCGGGTGAACTGACTGCAGGGCTGCAGCCTCTGGAATGATACTTGATGTACTGAAAAAGTATCTTTTATATGAAATGCTCCACATTATCACAAATCAAACAGAAACATGTAAGGTACAATGTTGCCATTCCCCATAGGCTCCCTGGTCCTACCACCCAGGTGCAATCTTTCTACTCCTTTCTGGATTATGATTTTATTTTACTTTATGTTATTTTACTTTTTTGAGACAGGTTCTTGCTCTGTGCCCAGGCTGGAGTACAGTGATGTGATCACAGCTCATTGCAGCCTCCAGCTCTTGGGCTCAAGCCATCCTCCTGCCTCAGCCTGGTCAGCAGTTGGGACTATAGGTGCCCATCACCACACCCAGCTAATTTTTCCATTTTTTGTAGAGGCGAGGGTCTTGCTATGTTGCCCAGGCTGGTCTTGAACTCCTGGCCTCAAGCAGTCCTTCTGCCTGGGCTTCCCAGAGAGCTGGCACTATAAGTGTGAGCCACCACATCTGGCCTGGATCATGTTTTTAACATTAGCTAATTTGCTTTTTATTTCTTGATTTTTCAAATGTAAATGATGTTTATTGACTTGCCAGCTGGAAAGGTTGGAATTTATCTCAAACTGCCCCTTTTACCACCTTCTCCTCTAAGTTTTTTATAGTGCAGTGACTCGCTCTTGCGTTGTGTATCTCTGTGACTTTGCATGATGACATGAGCCTGTTTACGTTTGAGGTCCCTCACAGTCCCACAGCACCCTTTTTAGGGAGTCCTCTGGCTGCCGGGGCTAAATTGCAGTTTCTTTGCCCGATACGCCTACACAGCCACATGCCTCTTAGCCTTTTTTTTCTAGTTTTGGTTTATTTTTCTCCTTAGCACCATCTTAGCATAGCATGTGTATTACTTATTTATCTTGCCCGTCCCCTCCAAGGAAGGGTTGTGTCTGTTTTGTTTGCTGCTACATTCTTGGTGCCTGTAGGGATATAGTAGGTGCTAAGTGTTTGCTGAATGAATTAATGGATCCTTCTACTCTGTCAGCTTTTGTCAATGTCTTCTGACTCTCCACTGAGGAAGATTAGGATGCAAGTACTCCATGTGTCCTTGACCCTGCTATGCACCCCCCCTCCTTTTTTAAGAGACAGGGTCTCCCTCTGTTGCCTGGGCTGGAGTGCAGTGGCATGATCACAGCTCACTGCAGCCTCCCACTCCTGGGGTCAAGCGATCCTCCCGCCTCAGCCTCCCAAAGTGCTGGGATTACAAGCATGAGCCACCACGCCCGGCTTTTTTTTTTTTTTTTTTAGGCCCCTGAGTATTTCACACTGGTTCCTTTTGACTTCTCTAATCACAACGGACCCTCGAGGCCACCTCTAGCCATTGCCCTGGGCCTTTTCTCTATTGTTCTCCTGGGGGATTTATTTGTTGCCCTATGTTTTGGTTTATTTTCTCATTTTGCTAGAGCAATTTCTCCAGTAATATCCCAAGAGATTAATTACTTAGGAAATTTCCTAGGAAATCTGTGTGGGCAGTAAACTCTGAGTCCTAGCAGGTTTGAGAATGCCATTATTCTCTTCTCACAACTCAGTAATTGTTTGGTAGGGTGTGATTTTCTGGTTTGAGAATTACAGGTTCCCTAATCTGAAAATCTGACATCGGAAATGCTCCGAAATCCACAGCTTTTTGAGGTGTTGACACAGTGCTTAGAAACTGCTCACTGGGACATTTTGGCTTTAGGATTTTTCATGTTAGGGATGTCGAACCATTGCAATGCAGATATTTACAAGTCTGAAAAAATCCGAAATCCAGAACACTTCCGGTGGCAAGCGTTTGGGATGAGGAATAGTCCACCTGTGCTGTCACTCAGGGCTCTGCAAACGTTGCTTTGTTCTCTGAAAATCCTGATGCCACTGGGTTCTTATTCCATTACACAGGACCTGCTTTTTTTCTCTAGAAGCATTCAGGGTGTTTGTTAGGGCATTGCTTTATGACACGATGGGATTTTTATTGTCGTTCATTGTATCTTGTGACATTTGGTGTCTTCATTTTAGCTCTGGAAAGTGACCTTCTATTTCTTTGACGGTTTCCTCCCATCTATTTATTTCCTCTGTTTTCTCTTTCTGGGGTGCTTGTTATTGAACTTCTCTATGCCTGAGTCTTTTCATCTGTAAAACGAGAGGGGTTGTCTCTGCTGTGCACAATCCATGTAAAGATTCGGTGAGCCAAGGTGAGAGAGACCCAGGCTTGACGCTCAGTGGGTGCTTAGACATGGTAGCCATTGTCTGTTTGTCTAATCTGCCAATTGTTTCTTCTTGTCTCACCTTTTTTTTAAAAAAAGTATCTTTTTGCTCTACTATTGGGGAGATTTCCTTTATTTTCTAGTTTTGCTGTTGAATTAAAAAATTATAAGTAAAAAATCTGTAATATCTAAGAGCCTTTTCTTAGTATTATTTGTTGGGTATGTCTCCTCGAATCCTAGGACATTGACTCCTAGGTTATTTTTTTTTTCTTTTTCTCAAGTTCCCTTGTGGTTTGCAACTTATTTCCATGTCCTTGGCCTCTTTCTCCCAGGTGGGGATTCCTTCTGAGTGCTCTTTCACGGGAGGGTGGGCTCGTTACCCAACAGGCTTGACGGTCCGTGGGCCTCGTAGTTTCCTAAATGAGGAGGGCTTTGCTCAGGGTCCGGTTTCTGTGCTCCCCGACAGCCACCTGGGTTTCCTCGGGGGTGGGGGGGGGGGCGACTAGACACTGCCTGGCTGGGTGGGGCAGGCATGAAGGAGGAATCCCCGCGTCTGTTGTTCTAAATGCAGCCTTGCAGTTTGCCTGTTTTTGGTTTTCTTTTTTTTTTTTTAAGTAATTGCTTTACTGAGACATAATTCACACACCATAAAATTCACCTTTTTAATGTGTACAATTAGAGTTTTCAGTGTGCGCACACAGTTGTGCAGCCATCGCTGCCAATTCCATCTGCTCTATTGCAGAGTGCCTCCTTCACCCCAGAGGGAGCCCAGCCCCCAGCGGTCACCCGCTGCCCCCACCTCAGCTCGCACCCTCACTCCTGCCATCCCCCCAGCCTGTCCAGGCCCAGGCCGTCCCCACCCTGCAGCACCCCACGGCAGACTCTGGGCCACAGCTTCCTGTCCCCTGGCCCAGCCTACCCTTGTCCACTTTCTGCCGTCCAGAGCCGTGCTGACTGCTGGCATTCCCTCTTCACCCTCAGGACTTTGTCGCGTGCCTTGATGGTTCCCAGGGGTGCCCAGGCAGAAGGGCAGGCCAGTGCATCTGCCTGGTCTCAGCCTTGCGCTGGAAGTCCGTACCCTTCATTTATCTCTGGAGGGACAGATGCTTTTCCAGCCTGGAAGTGCCCGTCACATGAGGGGCCTTTGGAGAGAGAAATCATGAAGGGGTGGGGCCAGAGAGTAGATTTGGAAAGTTAACGTAGTCCTGACGTGGTCTTTGTGGTCGGATGGGGTTCAGATGGCGGTGGGGGTGCGGGCAGGAGACAGGGCAAAGGGCGGGGTCTGCGAGCAAACCCCAGGCCCGTCCCTTGCCTAGGTCTCCCCTGCTGGGGTGTCACAGGTAGGAGCAGCCCACCCTCCCTCTCTGTCCTGCCTCCGCTTTCCTTCCTGGGTTCAGGTTGAGTGTCGGGGTGCCCGTTGGGTGCCTGACCCTGTGCGAGACGTCAGGGGTGGAGGGCAGGCTGCAGAGCACTCCCCGCCTGTGGGCTTGGGCGAAGCACCAAGCAGGCAGCTCTCTGCAGCTGCAGGGACACCATGGTCCTCTCTGCCTGCTCAGACAGGATCGAGGGACCCCATGGAGGCTACAGCCATTACCTGGCCTCTCTGTTGAGGAGTATTTGAGAACTTTCTGTCCCTGTATCACCTGAGTGAGGCGGGGCAGATGGCCTGCTGGGCAGTGTTTACGGGGAAGTGTCACATCTCAGCTGTAGGCCCTGGGGACCTGAGTGAGACACAGTTTACAGCCTGGAGGTGTTGATCAGGAATGATGGGAGAAGTCCTATAGCAGGCCGGGCATGGTGGCACCTGTAATCCTGGCACTTTGGGTTTGGGAGGCTGAGGCAGGAGGATCACTTGAGCCCAGGAGTTGGAGGCTGCAGTGAGCTATGACCACACCGCTGCTCTCCAGCCTGGGCAACAGAGCAAGATACCATCTCTTAAAAGAAAAAAAGAAGTCCTGCCTCGGAGTGATGCAGGGTGCTGGGGATCCTGTGGGAGGGAACTGTGACCCGGTTGGGTGGGGCTCAAAGAAGGGGTCCCAAAGGAATTGATCTGTGATCTGATTGGCTCACCATGGCTGGCTGGCTGGATCTGAGGCTAGGCTGCCCAGGGCTGGGGCAGAAGGCGGTGAAGCTCCTGATGGGTTGCTGAGGGCAATGGGGGCCACGTTCCAGTTACCCCTACAGCAGATGCTCAGGGGGTGGTGCCTGAGGCAGGACGTGAGGGCTGTGGCTCCAGGACAGCGGGCTTCGTTCTAGATGGGTTTGGAGGTGGACTTGGCCCTTGGTGACAGGTGAACCGCAGGAGAGGAAGTCGGATGGCCTCGTCCTTGGGTGAGTGATGAATCCTGAGCTGGGGGACGCCGGGTGGTGCAGGTTAAAGGGGCAGGTGGAGTTGGTTTGGGGCGGGCCTCATCGGAGGTCTCTGTCCAGCATCCCAAGTAGGACCAGGACATTGGAGGAGCAGGAAGGAGGTGGCTAGAATAGAGATCTGGGCTGAGGCCACCTGGGACAGCTTTCTGCAGGCTGTGGGTTCTCCCCGTGGACCCAGAGTTGCTCTGCATGCAGGCTGCTCCTTCCCTCTTGGGTGGCTGACCAGCAGTCAGAGGGTGACGACTCCCCCAGGAGTCAGCACCAAGGGGCCAGAGGTGTCCTCTGGGCCTCTATTGTCATCCCAGTCCCCGACTCTGTCAGGCACAGATAGTGGTGAAGGAGTGAATGGATGAATGGACGGGTGTGGAACCTGCTGCTGTTTGGTAGCAGCAGTGATTCAGGTGCAGACCTCGACGTCCAGGTGATGATGGCGTTCGGAGTGCCCAGCAGGGGCAGCCAGGGCTACTGCTGGCCTCTGGGAGGCTGTGCCATGCAGTCCTGTGGCTGTTTGTGGAATGCGCCCTCCCCCAGCAGGGAACTCAGGCACACCAGCTGTGTGCAAGGCCTTGCCCTCCAGAAACTTATCTCGAGGTGGGGCAGGCAGGCGGTGGGGCGGGCAGCCAGTGGGGAGAGCAGAGCTTGAGCTGGGCTTTCAGGGAAGGTAGGGTTGGGGAGGGGAGGTGGAGCGGAGGGAGCCCTGGACGCAAGACCTGGGGCCCCAGGCCAGCTTACAGCCTGGCGTTGGTCCCTGCAGCTCCAGTCTCTGGGGCCGGGTGGGCAGGGGTGGGTAGTGGGAACCCCTTCCCTGCTTCCCTGGAGTTTGCAGACTAGGGCCCCGTGCAAAGCTGTCTGGCCAGCCCTCCCTTCGAGGGTCCCTTCTCACTCCAGACCTAGCTGCTTGCCAGTTTTGTTTGGATAGATACATGACATACACAAGGTTAGATACTTGAGTCTTTTTTTTTATTTAAAATAAAAATCTTATGGTTTGAATTAAAAAAAAAAACATGTTTCATTATGTTCCATTAACTGTTTTCCAGCAATTTCTGGCCAACTTAAGAATTACCTTACTAGAGCAGACGTATGTGTATAAAGGGTTTTAACAATTGGCACCACATTAGGTGAAGTAAGCCAGACACGGAAAACAGACACTACATGGTCTCAGGTGGAGAGTTTAAACCAGTCAGATGGAGAGAAGCAGAGAGCAGGGTGGGGGTGGCCGGGGTGGGGGGAGGGGACAGTGGGGAGATGATAGTCAAAGAGTGTGGCCTTGGGTTCCGCGAGATGAGTTCTGGATGTGCCTTGCGGTGTAGCGCCTGCAGCCAGCACTACTGCAGTGCGTGCTCAAAGTTGCTGTGAGCTTGGCTCTTATGCTAAATGTTCTTAGAAAACAAAAACAGTAGTAAAGGGTGAAAGGAGACTTCAGGAGGTGATGGACACGTTCTTGGCCTTGGTGGTGGTGATGGCTTCATGGGTGTCTGTGTATCCCCAAACTCACGGAGACGCAGATATTAAATATGTGCAGCTTCCGACCTGTCGGTCACACCTCAGTAAAGTGGGTAAAGACACCTACAGACCATGGGCAGGAAATCTTCCCACCTTCCAGTTGCAGTTGCTTCTGCAGAGGGAGGGGTCAAGGGATTTGATCTCTGCTGCTCTAATTGTTTTCTTTTTCTTTTTTTTTTTTTTTTGAGACAGAGTCTCACTTTATTGCCCAGGCTAGAGTGAGTGCCGTGGCATCAGCCTAGCTCACAGCAACCTCAAACTCCTGGGCTCAAGCAATCCTGCTGCCTCAGCCTCCCAAGTAGCTGGGACTACAGGCATGTGCCACCATGCCCGGCTAATTTTTTTTTTGTATATATATTAGTTGGCCAATTAATTTCTTTCTATTTATAGTAGAGATGGGGTCTCGCTCTTGCTCAGGCTGGTGTCTAACTCCTGAGCTCAAAGGATCCGCCCACCTCGGCCTCCCAGAGAGCTAGGATTACAGGCTTGAGCCACCACGCCCGGCCTAATTGTTTTCTTAAGAGCAGCAGGAGAACAGTATTTCCACAGCGCTCGCATAGCGAGAGCGTGCGTGTCAAAACATCGATGGTTTATTCTGGAGAATGAAATTACAGGAGATTATTTTGTGTGCACTTTGCTGTTCTTTGTTTCAATTTTTTGTTTTTTTAAATCTCTGGGGTTAATGAGGTTCTGTTTGCACTCCTTGGGAGTGTTCTCATTATGCGCTAAAATAGAACCCAGGTGGAAGATCCTCCTCCATCTCCCAGCGTGTGTGTCCCTGGCACAGAGCGGGGCTCAGCTGCCGTGTCGGAGGCTGTCACGATGGGGTTGTGCGGCCCTGCCTGCGAGACGGAGCCCCACTGGGTCTCACGTCTCACTCAGGTCATGCCTACTGACCCCCCGCGCGGCCTTCTTTGGCCTCAGCTTCTCACCTGCTTCAGGAGCAGGCGCCCTGCGTGCAGAGGGTG
Organism: Mirza zaza; assembly: GCA_008750895.1. Lineage (NCBI taxonomy): Eukaryota > Metazoa > Chordata > Mammalia > Primates > Cheirogaleidae > Mirza > Mirza zaza. Next base: position 149,050 of record VSMD01110117.1, read on the forward strand.
ACTAGCGCCTCCTCCTGCTCTCCCTCTGCTGACCTCTCTGGTGGTCAGGTCACCTTTCCCCTCCTCTGTCCCTTTCATTCCCCAGGCCCCTTCAGTGACTCTCCTAGGGGAGCTCAGCCTCCAGAACAGCCTGAGAGCCACAGCGAGGAGGTGGCAAGGGTAGAGATCGGGGGGCATGTGCCGCTGCTGCTGGGGCTGGGCCTGGGCCTTGAACGGGGCAGGAAGCTGATGGGTGCGCTTTTTCCTTTTCTTTTTAGTGTGCAAGGAGCCCCCCTACAAAGTGGAGGAGTCGGGGTACGCTGGCTTCATCATGCCCATCGAGGTGCACTTCAAGAACAAGGTAGGCTCCTTGAGCAGCAGCGGGCAAGATGCACACTCCAGTGGAGGCCCCAGGCCAAGGGCAGCTTGCAAGGGAGGTGGTAGAAGTGGCCATCCCAGCGTGAGGGACTGCTCTGGTCCACACTGCCCACCAGACACTCCAGTGAGCGCTGCAGGGCGTATGTCGGTTTCCATCCAATTGCTCTTGAGAGCAGGTGGCCGTGCCCCAGGGTGCCGCTTCTCCAGGGGAGCAGCTGGCCATAGCCAGTCCAGTCACCAGAGAACATGTCTGCAGTGACATAGGCTCCTCCAAGGTCCTAGAGGTTAGTCACTGGGCCGTACGAAGTGACAAGAGATCTGGAAATAAATGTCCAACAATGAGCAGTTGGTTAGATAAACTTACAGGGCATCTTCTGACCAGAATCTTTGGGGAGAGAGCGTTCTTTTTTTTTTTTTTTTGAGACAGAGTCTTGCTTTGTTGCCCAGGCTAGAGTGAGTGCCGTGGCGTCAGCCTAGCTCACAGCAACCTCAAACTCCTGGGCTCAAGTAATCCTGCTGTCTCAGCCTCCTGAGTAGGTAGGACTATAGGCATGCACCACAATGCCTGGCTAATTTTTTCTATATATATTAGTTGGCCAATTAATTTCTTTCTATTTATAGTAGAGACGGGTCTCGCTCTTGCTAAGGTTTGTTTTGAACTCCTGACCTCGAGCAATCCGCCCACCTCGGCCTCCCAGAGTGCTAGGATTACAGGCGTGAGGAGAGAGTTCTTTTTGTTTTGAGACAGTCTGCTCTGTCGCCTGGGTTGGAGTGCAGTGGTGTCATCACAGCTCACTGCAGCCTCCAACTCCTGGGCTCAAGTGATCCTCCTGCCTCAGCCTCCCGAGTAGCTAAGACTACAGGCACATCCACCACCATACCTGGTTAATTTTTCTATTTTTTATAGAGATGAAGCTTTGCTATGTTGTCCAGGCTGGTCTTGAACTCCTGGCCTAAAGTGACCCTCCCACTTTGGCCTCCCAGAGTGCTGGGATTACAGGCATGAGCCACCGCGCCTGGCCAAGTTCTTAATATTGTTGAATGAAGGAAGCAAGTTATACGAATGATATTTATAAGAAAAAGGAATTACATACATCAAAAATGTTAACAAGGGTAATCTGAGTGGTAGGATCGTAGGGGATTTTTATTTTCTTCTATCTGCATTTTTTAAACTTTTTTTTGTGTGTCCAGTAATTAAAATAACTAAAGGGCCTGCCCCTGTTCGTCTTCCCGTCACCAAGGGGCCGGCAGTGGCATTTCCTGGCTCCGGGCGGCTTGGCCACGGCCGGCTGCTCTCCCACAAACGCAGCGAGACTGGTGTGGTGGCCGTGCCGCCATCTCTGGGGAAGAAGGGCTCCCCGGGAGGCCTGCAGAGCACCCCGCTTGCTTAGCGAGCACCTGGTTTACACCGGCCATGTGAGACATGTGGCAGGAATGGCACTGTTCCGCAAACCACCTGGCAGGAAGGGCCTTCAGGAGCGGAGCTTGGATGTGCTGCCCCGCCGGGCGCTGAGCGACCTTCCCAGCACGTGGGACCGGGTTTCCGGTGCCTGGTCTCCCGGGCCCTGTTTGCAGAAACCCGGGTCATCCAGAGGCCCCGTGGGGAAAAGGGCCAAGCCTGTGTGCCGGGACACCTGCCAGGCCGAGCCCCGGGCAGGTGAGCGGCCGGGTTCTCCCCGCTCCCTTTGGTGAGCGTGCGGAAGCGGAGTGCTCATAGCAGCTGAGGTACCAGAGTCCTTGTGGCCAGTCTGAACTCCCCCCAGGTGACTTGGATCAGGTTCCTTGGAGTTCAGAAGCAGTTTTGGGCCCCACAGGCCAGTTAGGCCTTTTGTGTACCCTGACGCCTGTCTGGCCCCGACACGGCCTGCAGCCACACAGGCACTGGTGGTGGCCGCTCCTCTTCCCGGTGCCCTCAGGGGTTTGCCAAGAGGCTCCGGCCAGGGCCTGGCTCAGCAGCAGGGAGTAGCCTGCTCGTGGATTTTTGGGGGCCTCCCTTTCTGAGGCTGGTGGGGCTTGGGCAGTGCTGTTTGTTTCCTGCTTCTCATCCACATGCAGTGGGGCAGCCTCAGCCCGGCTGCCCCCAGGTGTCCCAGAAGCGCATTCTGAGCATGTGCTGTGTCCTGCAGCACTCACCTGAGCCTGAAGTCCAGACTGCGGTGCCGTTTCTGTGCTGAGTTCCCTGACGTTCTACGTGTTCGTCTGCCCCTGGTGGGGAAAGGAAGTGGGCGGCCCTCCGGCCAGGGGACTGTCGCTGCTGGGCTCAGCACCCGCCCTGTGCTGGGCAGTGAGGGGCAGTGTGCCCTTTCTGAGGGTGTTCTCTGTATCCCAGCATGCTCTTTGGGGGTTCTTGGGGCTTTACCTGCGCTGTTCGGACCCCGTGGTCCTCCAGAGAGCAGAGAGCCTGTTTGTCGTTGCCTTGCTCCTTTGGAAGGCGCTAGGCACTGGGCGCTGCCCCAAGCACATTTCCGCTTCTTCCGGCGCCCCTTTAGTGGGAGCATGTGTGCAGGCTCCGCGTGTCCAGCTCCTCACGGCAACATCTGGTTTCAGGTCAAAGTGTTTTGTTTAAGTCTGGTTTATCGAGGTGTAATTTACATACAGTAAAATTCTCCCATTTTAGGTGTAGCAGATTTTTCAGATCTCAGCATGTGTTTTCATTTGAACTCTGTTGGAGGAAGGCCAGGTTTTCTGTTGGGGGAAAAAAAAAGGCACGTTGCTCAGTGTTTATTTCTCCGAACAATTCCTGCAGAGGTTGCGTGGCTGGGGCCGGAGCTCCGCTGTGAGTCTGTTCTGAGAATTACAGTGTTGCTTCTGCCGGGACAAAGGCTGGCTGCCTCCTTGTGCTCTGCGCCCAGTTCACTGGACTCCTCTCTCCCTGATGGTGGCTGTGCCACAGAGCTTAGAGGGCCCTGTGCCAGTGAACCCGGGAGGTTCGGCCACCACGGGCAAGGCCTGGGCAGACAGTGCTCATCACAGCTGCAGGCGTGTGTGTGCTAATAACGTCCTTACTTAGTCTCCAAACAAGCTGCGGAGGAAGGTAACTGCCACAGTCTTTGCATGGAGGAGCCCCTGGGTACTGAGTCACTTGGTCAGGGCCACATAGTAATTGGCAGAGCCAGGATTGGGACCAGCTATGCACAAACACACACCTGTTGCTTAAATACCTGAGACATGGTTTGCAAAAGCTGGCTAAAAAAAAAAATACCTCCTTGAAACAGGCACAACCTACAATGATAGTTTTTAATGAATTCCAGCATTTACTTACACCTAGTGCCAGGGACAGTTTTTTTTAATGTATTGTGTTCTGCAAAGATTGTTTACATGTGAGTCCCTACTTTAGATGTTTTGTAAAGCTCAGACAATTGTAGGAAAGTTGGTTAATTGTAAAAGCAGCTGGTACAGATCAGAGAATACTATTTGGAACAGGGTTACAGTGAGTGGATTTATGATGATTTTTCTACCCTGACGTGGGCAAGGTTGCATTTGGTTGTTTGCCACAGCTTGTTTGTCTGTGGTAGGTAACGTGAGCAGAACTTTAAGGTAATGAGATGCTAGGGCAGTGACAGGTCGGGCTGGGGCGGGGAGGTGGTGGTGTCTAGACTGGGAGGGAGAGAGCAATGAGGAGCATGCTAGGTGCAAATCCCAGGCCCTGGCTGTGTCACTGTGGGCAGGTTACTCCTCAGGGTGTCAGTTTCTCCATCCGTAAAATGGGTTTGCGATTGTATCTGCTGCTCAGGGCTTCCGGGAAGCTGCAGAGAGAGACGCTGGGTAGAGCACTTGGCCCCAGACCCGGCGCATGTTAACCATTTCCCAAGTGTTTGTGATTGTTGAGCTGATGTTGGCTTCTTTCCAGTTTCCTGGGCAGGAAAGTGGGGTGGAGCGGGGAACCGGAGACTTCAGACGACCTAGAGGGCTGAGGGTCCAGCCAGGAAAGAGATGTTGTCTGGCTTCTCTAGTGAGTGGGCTGGGTCTATAACCAGAGCAGCAAAGGTACTTTCTCAAACACAGCACCTCTTCTTGAACAGGCGTGTAGTGTGCTTGACCTTGAGTGTGGCATTGTCTGCTCATGTGGTATTCACGCACTAGAACTTAACTGCAGCCGCGTTTTGTTTGACCTGTTGGTGGGTTGCTCTCTTACAGATAAATTGCTCCTTTCTCTCAAGGAAAAAAAAAATTGGAGGGCTTCGTCTGATTACAGAAGTGTAATATATATTAATGTAATTAATTAAATATATATTATGTAATATATATTAATATGTGTGTTGTAAAGAAATTTTTCTGAAACAAGATAGCATTGCCTTGTTCGGCATCTGGGGATGTATGCATTGGGCGAATTGGATTTTTTGCTGTTGTGTGCATGTCTGCAAATGACTGAAAGCAGAGAGTATTGATTTGTGGTTTACAAATAAACTTCAGCGAGTAGGTGAATCCACAGATGACCAGGCTTTGCTGTGCCACGATTTGAGCACCTGTTCACCTGTCAGTAGACACGTGGGCTGTTTCTGCCTGTTTTCTGTTGTGAGTAGCGCTGCCGCGAACGTTCATGTATGTGGACTTGCTTGAATACAAGTTTTCCTCTCTGTGTAGATACCTAGGGATGGACTTGCTGGGTTATACAGCAATTTTGTGTCAAACTTTTTGAGGACCTGCCAAATGGTTTTCCACAGGGGCTGCAGCATTTTATGTTTCCACCAGCAATGTGTGAGTGTTCCTATTTCTCCACATCGTCAGCAACGCTTATTTTCTGTTTTTTAAATTTACAGCCATCCTAGTGGGTGTGAAGCGGTCATACATTGAGGTTTTCATTTGCATTTCATTAAAGGCCAGAGATAGTCCACATCTTTTCACACGCTTGCTGGGTATTTGTATATCTGCTTTGGAGAAAGGTCTTCATACATCCATTGCCCCCTTTTGAATTGGGTTGTCTGTCTCCTTGTTGTTGGTTATAGAAGTTCTTTGTATGTTTTGGATATTGAACCCTTACCAGATGTGTGATTTGCAAATATTTTATTTCCTTCCCTGGGTTTTTTCACATTCTTTTTTTTTTTTGAGACAGAGTCTCACTTTATTGCCCAGGCTAGAGTGAGTGCCGTGGCGTCAGCCTAGCTCACAGCAACCTCAAACTCCTGGGCTCAAGCAATCCTGCTGCCTCAGCCTCCCAAGTAGCTGGGACTACAGGCATGTGCCACCATGCCCGGCTAATTTTTTCTATATATATTTTAGTTGGCCAATTAATTTCTTTCTATTTATAGTAGAGATGGGGTCTCCCTCTTGCTCAGGCTGGTCTCGAACTCCTGAGCTCAAATGATCCGCCCACCTCGGCCTCCCAGAGAGCTAGGATTACAGGCTTGAGCCACCGCGCCCGGCCTCACATTCTTGATAATGTCTTTTGATGCACGAAAGTGTTAAATTTTTATGAAGTTCAGTTTATTTTTTCTTTGATTGCTCAGACTTTTGGTGTCACATCTGTGACTCTGTTGCCAAATATGTTTACTTATACTGGTTTAATAGTTTTGGTTCTTCTGGTTATGTAGTTGGTCCATTCTGAGTTGACGTTTGTATATGGAGTGAGGGCAACGGCCCAACTTCATTCTTGTACATGTGGTTTTCTGGGTGTCCCAGCACCATTTGTTGAAGAGACTTTTTTTCCCATTGAGCGGTCTTAGTGCCCTTGTTGAAAATCAGTCAGTCATAGATTTTAGGTTTAAAACTGGACCCTTAATTATTTCCCATTGGTCTATGTCTATCTTTATGCTAGTACCATACTGTTTTGATTATTGTAGCTTTGTAGGAAGTTTTGAAATCAGGAAGTTTTGAATCTTCCAACTTCGTGTTTTGGTTTTTTCCCCCATTCAGTATGAGTTTGGTTATTCTGGGCCCCTTGTGATTTTATATGAGTTTAAGGTTTGGCTTTTCCCTTTTTTCAAAAAATGCCATTAGAATTTTGATAAGGACTGCATTGACTCTGTGTATCACTTTTGAGACTCTTAGCAGTGTTAAGTCCTCCAGTTCATGAACATAGTATATCTTTCCATTTAATAAGGCCCTCTTTAATTTTTTCAGCAGTGTTTTATAGTTTCCAGAGTATATTTCACCTGCTTGGTTAAATTTATTCCCAGATATTTTATTCTTTTGGATGCTGTTTTAAATGGAATTGTTTTCTTAATTGCCAACTGACTTTTGTGTGTTGATTTGTTTATTAGCTTTAGTAGTTTTTTTTGTGGCTCCTTTGGGATTTTCTGTATGTATAATCGCGTCCTCTGTAAGTAGAGTTAGTTTTATTTCTTATTTATTTATTTAACTTTATTTATTTATTTATTTACACTATCATTTACATTGTGGTTTTATAGTTTTATTTCTTACTTTCCAATATGGATGTCTTTTGTTTGTTCTTGTTGCTTCATTGCTTTGGTTAGGACTTCCGGCGCGATGTTGGATAGTGGTGATGACAGTGGGCATCCTGTGTTGTTTCCGATCTTCAGGGGGAAAAGCTTTCAGTCATTTACCATTAGTGTGATGTCAGTGGTGGGTTTTTCTTAAATGCCCTTTATCAGGTTAAAGAATTCCCCTTCTAAAAGGAGGGAGGAAAGACCAACTCTGTTTTCTCTACTCAAAATATTTCTGACACCAAATGTGTGGATTTTCCTTGTATTGCAATTCTCCAGTTCTCTGGACACCACCGGGGTGTCCTACAATTTAATTCGATTGTGGTACTAACTACCTGGAGTTAGCGCAGAACCTCAGGTTAAGGGCTCATTCTCACAATACGGCCCCCACTTCAGATGCCAGTTGCAAGTCCACCTGTGCCTAACTGGCCATAAATTGGGGGTTCCCCGTCCATATGTTCGTTAATTTTCTGTAATGGTTCACAGAGTTCAAGGAGACATTTGACTTCCGTTACTGGTTTATTGTGAAGGATACAATTCAGTAACGGCCACGTGGAAGCAATGCACAGAGCAGGGTACCAGGGAAGGGGCACCAAGCTTCCCTTCTACACCCTCTGGACGCACCACTGTCCCAGCACCTCGCTGTACTCACTGACGTGGGAGGGAGCTCTCTGAACCCCTTTGTTTGAGGTTTTCGTTGAGCCCCATTATGTGGGCATGATTGATGACATCACTGGCCATGGGTGATTGGGCCCAGGAGGCCGGGGGTGGGGCTGAAAAATTCCAACCCTCTGGTCACGTGGTTGGTTCCTCCGGCAACCAGCCCCCATCCTGAAGCTATCAGGGGCTTTTGGCCACCAGCCTTACAAAAGGATGCTCTCTAATCCCAGCCTTACAAAAGGATGCTCTCTAATCACTTCAGAGATCTCAAGGGTTTTAGAAGCTCTGTGTCAGGAACCCAGGAATAAGACCAAATATTAAAACAAAATATACTCCTATCACCCCTGTCCCTCAGAAAGTTATAAGGGTTTTAAGAAGCTCTGTGCTGGGGTCAGGGGGGACCAAATATATATTTATTATGCCATACCTTTTATTCCTGATTTGCTGAGTGTGTGTTTTTTAAAAATCATGAACAGGTGTTGAATTTTCGAGGTTTTATCTGCCTCCCTTGAGAAAAATCGTGTAGGTTTTTTCCTTCCTTTTATTAATGTGATGTGTTGTATCGATTGATTTTATGTGGAGCCACCCTTGCATTCCTGGGATAAGTTCCTTTTGGGTATTGTGTATAATCTTTTTAATGTGCTGTTGGATTGGGAGTGTTGGTATTTTGTTGAGGATGTTTGTATCTGCATTCATAAAGAATATCGGTCTGTAGTTTTCTTGTGATTTCTTTGTCTGGCTTGTGGTACCAGGGTAATGCCGACTTCATAGGCTGTGTTAGGAAGTATTCCCTCCTCTTCTGAATTTTAGGAGAGTTTGAGTAGGATTGGAGTCCACTCTTGTTTGAATGCTGAATGTTGGTAGACTCCATCAGTGAAGCCAGCTCTTCCTGAACTTCTCTGTGGGAAGTTTTTGATTATTAATTCAGTCTCTTGTTACAGATCTGTTGAGATTTTCTACCTCTTCTTGAGTCAGTTTTAGTAATTCGTTTCTAGGGCTATGTCCATTTTATCTAGATTATCTAGTTGGTATGTTATTATTCATAGTATTCTCTTATAATTCCTTTAATTTATGTAAAGTTGATAGTTTACACTTTTATTTCTGGTTTTGATTATTTGTATGTTCTCTCTCCTCCTAATCTAGCTCAAGGTTTGTCAGTTTAGTTGGTCTGTTCAAAGAACAAACTTGGATTTTATTGAATCACTCTATTGTCTTTTTTTTTTTTTTTTTTTTTTAATAGACAGAATCTTACTCTATTGCCCGGGCTAGAGTGCCATGGCGTCAGCCTAGCTCACAGCAACCTCAGACTCCTAGGCTCAAGCAATCCTTCTGCCTCAGCCTCCCAAGTAGCTGGGACTACAGGCATGCGCCACCATGCCCAGCTAATTTTTTCTATATATATTTTTAGTTGGCCAATTAATCTCTTTATATTTATAGTAGAGACAGGGTCTCGCTCTTGCTCTGGCTGGTTTCGAACTCCTGACCTTGAGCAATCCGCCCGCCTCATCCTCCCAGAGTGCTAGAATTACAGGCATGAGACACTCTATTGTCTTTTATTCTCTGTTTCATTTATCTCTATTCTTGTGTTTTCTTCTGCTGGCTTTGGGTTTTGTTTGTTCTTTTTCTAATTCTTTTTTTTTTTTTTTTTTTTTTTGAGACAGAGTCTCACTTTATTGCCCAGGCTAGAGTGAGTGCCGTGGCATCAGCCTAGCTCACAGCAACCTCAAACTCCTGGGCTCAAGCAATCCTCCTGCCTCAGCCTCCCAAGTAGCTGGGACTACAGGCATGCGCCACCATGCCCAGCTAATTTTTTCTATATATATTAGTTGGCCAATTAGTTTCTTTCTATTTATAGTAGAGATGGGGTCTCACTCTTGCTCAGGCTGGTCTCGAACTCCTGAGCTCAAACGATCCGCCCACCCCGGCCTCCCAGAGAGCTAGGATTACAGGCTTGAGCCACCGCGCCTGGCCTTTTTCTAATTCTTTAAGGTGTAGAGTTATTGATTTGACATCATTTTTACTTTTTCATGTTGTTGGGATTTACACCTCTGAATTTCCCTCTGAGCATGGCTTGCTTTGTAGTCCATACGTTTGGGTATGTTGGGTTTGTTTTTTTTTTTCATGATCTCAGGGTATTTTCTAACTTTCCTAGTGATTTCTTCCTTGACGCATTGGTGGTTTTATTAGAGGTCTCCAGAGAGACAGAACCAGTAAGAGGTGTGTGTGTGTGAGTCTGGATGTAGGGGAATAGGCTCACGTGACCGTGGAGGCTGAGAAGTCTCACAGCAGGCCATCTGCAAGCTGGAGACCCTGGCATGGCAGTAGCGTGGCTCATTCCATGTCTGAAAGCCCCAGACTGGGGGTGCCAGTGGTATAATTTTCAGCCAAAGGCATGAGGCCCCGGGAGGCCTGGAGTTCTGATGTGCAAAGGCAGGAGGAGAGAGAGGGGAAATCACCCAATTCTCTGCCTTTTTTGTTCTCCCGGGGCCCCCAGCCAGTTGGGTGGTGCCTGCCCACACTGAGGCAGATGGTCCCACTCCATCCACTAACTCGAATGCCATCTCCTCTGGGAACACCTCAGCAGACACGCCCAGAAGTGGTATGTTACCAGTTCTCTGGGTGTTCCTTAATCCAGTCAGGTTGACACCTAAAAGTAACCATCAGAGTGGCACTTGGTGGACATTTGTTGAACTTGAGTGTCCAAATGGATGAACCAGATTCATTCCAGAGGCTGTAGCTGTTATACGTCCATGTGTCAAAAACCTTGTGGCACACCTCCTTTTAAAAAATTGGGGTGAAATTCATATAATGTGAAATTGACCATTTTAAAGTAAACAATTCAGTGGCATTTAGTACATTCACAGTGTTGTGCGACCACCGTCTCTCTCTAGTTTCAAAATGTTGTTATCACCCCAAAAAGGAAACCCCATGCCCAGTAAGCAGTTGTTTCCTATCTCCCGTCACCCCAGCCCCTGGCAGCCTCCGATCTGTGTTCTGTCTCAGTGGATGTGCTGATTCTGGAGGTTTCATGTAAACATGGTATGTGACCTTTGAGTCTGGTTTCTTTCCTGAGTACTGTATTTATGAGTCCATTCATGTTGTGGCACGGATAAGAACCTCATTCCTTTTCATGGCCAGATGCTATTCCACTGTGTAGATGAACCACAGTTTGTCCATTGATGAACATCTGGGCTCTTCCCACCTCCTGGCTCTTGGGACTAGTGCCGCTGTGGACGTGGTGGACGTGTATTTGCTTGAGTACCAGTTTTCACTTCTTTCAGGTGTGTACGGTCAGCCCTCCGTTTCCATGGTTTCCACATCCGTGAATTCAACCAACCACAGATAAAAAGTATCCGGAAAAAAAATTCCACAAAGTTCCAAAAAGCAAAACTTGAGTTTGCCACACGAAGAGTACTGCGTTGATTCCACGTGAATGAATGATGTGGAGGCATTGTATTAGGTGTTATAGGTAATCCAAAGGTGATTCCAAGTATACTGGAGAATGTTCTTAGAGTTTATGCAAATACTGCACCCTTTATGTAAGAGACTTGAGCCTCTGCAGATTTTGATATCTGAGGGGCATCCTGGATCCAATCCCCAGCAGGCACTGGGGGCTGGCTGCATCCCTGAGTGAAATTGCTGGGTCCCATGGTAATTCTGTGTTTAATTGTTGGGAGCCTGCCAAACTGTTCTCCACGACAGCCAAACCGTTCTGCATTGCCAAACCATTCTGCATTGCCACCAGCAATGTAAGGCATTCCAATTTCTCCGCATCCTCACAAGCATTGGTTCTCTTCTCTTTTCTGTTTGTTTGTTTTTAATCATAGCCGTTCTAGTGGGTGTGAAGTGCTATCTCATGGTGGTTTTGATTTGCATTTCCCTCATGACTCAAGATGTGGAGCATCTTTTTGTGTGCTTCTTGGCAATTTGTACATCTTCTTTTCTTTGAAGACATGTCTATTCAAGCCCTTTGCCCATATTTGAATTGGGTTGTTTTTGTTGCTGAGTTGTAAGAGTTCTTTATCTGTTCTGGATAAGTGCCCACTTTTCAATGTTGCCAGCAAAGCACATTGCTTGGCAGACTGAATGTGTGACGTGAGTGTCCCCCAGTAGGGAGCACTGGCTCTCCGAGGTGTGTCTCGGTGGTCGCCGTATCATCACACAAGGACCAGAGGCCTCTGTGTGCTGTGGCTGAATTGTTCCTTTGGAAAGTGGGCCGGGGCCTTAAAGGGGGCTTGCAAGAGCTTGTTGGTGCTGCCCAGGACACAGCAGTGGTGCCCAGGATGGATAAATTGGTTCCTACATATACTAGGGCCAGTCAGGTGCAGGGGTCTTGCTGAAATGCTCCCCTTATATCTGGTGGTTATCCCAGAAGTGGTCCCAGGTATTTTATGCCCTTGCTGTTCCAATGAGTGAGTTACATCTTGGACCTTGGGCTATTAATGCACATAACTTAATTTTTCTTTTTTTAAATAGCCACATTGAAAAAGGTCAAAAGAAACAGGTGAGGCCAGGCGTGGTGGCTCATGCCTGTAATCCTAACACTCTGGGATGCCGAGGTGGGTGGATTGCTCGAGGTCAGGAGTTCGAAACCAGCCTGAGCAAGAGCAAGACCCCATCTCTACTATAAATAGAAATTAATTGGCCAACTAATACATATAGAAAAAATTAGCCAGGCATGGTGGCGCATGCCTGTAGTCCCAGCTACTTGGGAGGCTGAGGCAGTAGGATCGCTTTAGTTCAGGAGTTTGAGGTTGCTGTGAGCTACTGATGCCACGGCACTCACTCTAGCTTGGGCAACAAAGCGAGACTCTGTCTCAAAAAAAAAAAAAAAAAGAGGTGAAATTAATCTTAATAATATAATTTATTTAGCCCAGTATATCTAAAATAGTACCATTTCAACATGTAATCAGTATTTTAAAATTATTAATGTGGTATTTTACATTTCTTTTTCGTACTAAGTCTTGCAGATCTGATCTGTGTATTATACTTACTGTACATGTCAATTTGCACACAAAAGTTTCATCAGAAAACTTGATCTGTATTTAGATTCCATAAAATTTACAATTAAAGTAGAATCACACACCCAAGTTGCTCCAAACGTACATAAAAAAATCTTCCAGTAAGTAAGCCAAGTCTGGTTCCTGACAGGGAATGTCTCATAGTTATGATTTTTTTTTTTTAATTTTAAAATTTTGAAATAATTTTAGACACAGAAGAATTGCAAAGATAGTACGGAGAGTTCCACAGATCGCACCCCCTGCTTCCCTTAACGGTGATCAGCACTGAGAAGCCGACATTGGTGCAATCCCATCAACTGAACTGCAGACCGTTGGGATGCTGCCATTTTCCGCTACTATCCTTTCCCTGTTTTGGAATCTACTCTGGGTTGCTAGATTGTATTGAGCTGTCCCGTCTCTCTTCTCAGTCTTTCCTTGTCTTTCATGGCCTTGATAATTTTGAAATGTATCAGGAAGGTCTTTTGTAGACTCTTCCTGAGCTTGCATTTGTCTAGTATTTTCTCATGACTAGTCTGTGGTTATAGATTTTGGTAAGAAGACCACAGAGAAGTGCCGTTCTCTGCATGTCATACGGGAAGGTGGCAGATTTTCACGTGGCTTACGGTTAACAGGTGATGCTGACCTTGATCTGCCGATTAAGGCGGTGCCTGCTAGGTCTCTCCACTGTCAAGGTGCTGTCTGTGCCTTTCCACTCTCTATGAGTTAGGAGCGAGTCACTCAGTCCAGCCCACACCCAGGGGAGGAGAAAGTAAGGCCTCCATCCTGTGCCCAGAAGCACAGGTTAAAACCACCAGGTAACTAATACTTACTTTGGGGGGAGATACTTAGAAGCTATGCAGATGACTGAGTAGCTTTTCATACAGGCTGCGTATTCCTACTGCAAAAGTCCGAAATGCTCCACAATTTGAAACTTTTGGAGTGCCAATATGATGCTCAAAGGAAATGCTCATTAGAGTATTTGAATTTCCACTTTTCGGATTAGGGATGCTGAGCTGGAAGTATAAGGCAAATATTCCAAAATGTGAAAACTCTGAAATCTGGAACATTTGTGGTCCTGAGTGTTTCAGACAAGGGATACTCAACCTGTAGTTCCTTCCATTGAGCCCTCCTCAGTGGTGTTCTGATGGTGACATTTGGTTCCTTCATTCCAAAAAATTGTAATTTTTTGGTAAGGAAGAGTTGTCCTTTCTCCCCCATTTATTTATGTATTCAGTCATTTATGTATATCAATATGGATTCATGGATATCTGTTTTTTCTTTCGGTTATGATCCAATGCCATTGTTACTTTATTGTTCTAATTGTTCTCAAGTTGGCCAGGGGGTGGGTGGGAGCTCCCTCTTTAAAGTCCGCCCCTTCTCCCAGCCTCAGTCCCTTGCAGCCATCTCACCTGTTTTCTATTCTGTAGCTTTGCATTTTCCAGATTGTCACATACAGAATGGGACAGTATATGGCCCTTCGTGTCTGGCTTCTTTCACTTCACAAAGTGCACTTAGGATTCATCCATGCAGTCGCATGAGTGAATAGTTGGGTCCTTTCTCTGCCGAGGAGCGTCCCATTGTAGGGATGCCTCCCAGTTTGTCCATTCATCTGCCGAAGGACATCTGGGTGCTTTCCACATTTTGGTGATTATGAATAAAGTTGCCGTAAATATTTGCATATAGGATTTTGTGTGCACATAAGTTTTCAGTTTGTTTGGGTAAATATCCAGAAATGGGGATAGCTGGGTCATATGGTATGTATTTGTTTAACTTTATAAGAAATGGCCCAACAGTTTGCAAAGGGCCGGTCCCGTTTACAGTGAGAGTTCCTATTGCTCCACAGCCCGGCCAGCGCTCGATGGGGTCCGGTGGTTTCCTTTCTCTTTACTTTCCTCCCTCCCTCCCTCAGTCTAATGGGTGTGTTGTATGTCTCTATTGTGGTATAAGTCCCATAATCTACAATTCATCCATTTCAGGTGTACAGTCCAGTGGTTTTCGCGTATTCTGAGGTGTGCAACCATCACACCTTCACCACTGTCGAATTCCAGTGGAATTGCTGGATCTTTTGGTCGTTCTGTGTTTAACTTTTTGAGTAACTGCCAGACCGTTTCCCACAATGGCCGCGTCATTTCACATTCCCACCAGCAGCCCACGTGGGCTCCGGTTTCCCCACGTCCTCACCGACACTTATGTTCTGTCTCTGTGATCACAGCCGCCCTGGCCGTGTGAAGCAGTGCCTGCTTAGGCTTTTCCCTCGCATCTCATCTCTCTGAAGACTGACGATGATTATCTTTTCACGTGCTTATGTGCAGTTCGTATATTTTTTTTGGTCAAGTATTTCTTCAGGATTTTACTCCCCTTTTTAAAAGTTGTGTTCATTTTCTTATTATTGAGTTTTAGGAGTTCTTTATATACTCTGGATATAAGTCCTTTAGCTGGTGTGTGATTTGCATATATTTTCTCTGAGTCTGTGGCTTGTCTTTCTGTTCTCTCAGCAGTATCTCTTGCCTGGCGTAAGTTTTAGATTTTGCTAGTTTATTGTTTACTCTTTTGTGGCTTGCGCTTTGGGTGTGGTATGTAACACCCACCTTCTGCCAGAACCGAGGCCCACGCTGCTCCTCGTGCTGCCCAGTGGCGGCGTGCGCAAGACTGCTGCTTAGAGAGGCGGAGGGGACCACCGATGGGGAGATGGCACCTAGCACAGGAGGCTGTTGTCATTTATTCTTTGCAGTTAAGGGTTTTAAAATGTTTATTTACAGCGAGGAGGAAGAATTGCTTTTCTTCTGTCACTTGCTAGTTTCGTTGGTTTATGCACACAACAAATATGCACTGGGCCTAAGGCCCAGCGAGGACCAGAGTGGACATGGCCCCGTTTCCCATGGAGCTCTCAGGCTCACGGGGTGGGGAAGAGCAGACATCCAGCAGAGGAAGTGACAGCCTTAGAGCAAGTCGTAGGCTCGTGGGAGCTGCAGTGCTGGGTGCTGAGGGCAGTTGGCAAGGGTTGGAGGAGTTTCTCTTAGGAAGCCAGATTGACTAGAGACCGTGAGAGGACGAGGAGGCCCCTTCCAGGTGGAAGGACAGCTGTGCGACAGCAGAGTCAGGATGCCGAGAAGTGGGCTGGAGCAGGGGTGGGGAGGTGAGCGCAGGTGGGCAGAGCTGCTCAGCCCCATCACGGTGGGGGGCCTCGGGTGTGATCGCAGGGGGAGCCTTCTGAGCCCTCTGGGTTCATCTGCCTCTTTGAGCTCTTGTGGCCATGGCTTCAGAATCCCCAGACAGGTACCTGCCTCGCGCCTGTCCCGAACTGTTGTGGAGTAGATCAGTCACACTATAAAGCAGACTGGCTCAGTCTTTCCTAGAAATAATCCAGTGGCTGCCAAACAGGAAGTGCTTGTCTATGTCCTGGGGTCAGTTAGGAGCAGGGTCTGAGCCTCAGGAGGGTCCAGGCCTGACCTGGAGGGTGAACAGGTATGGGGCTCTTGGTTGGGGCAGGGCCCTGGCGGCTGTGCACAGTGGCCCACACCCAGGTTCACTTCGCTGCTTGGGCCGGGTGCGCCTCTTTAGGACTCTGTTAGCCTTGACACTTGGTGACCCCACTGTGGACCTGCTTTGTGTTCGTAGGAGACAGACTTCTGTGCAGTTGATTTTTGTTGTTGTTGTTTTGTTTTTGAGTCATTAGCCGAGATCAGGAGCTCTCTTCCAAGGCATCGTTTGATGTGACTTAATCTTCCTGGTCAGTCCTCTCAGATCCCACTTTTGTCTTTTTCAAAGTGAAGCTGGTTGCCAATCAATGGCGAGTTCCTGGCTTGGAATGCGTAGCAAAGCCGAGAGGAGCTGAGGACTCAATTGTCAGATGGGGGTGAGAGGTTGTCTGAGTTCAGAGTGAACTACTCCATCACTTCTGTATCTGGTGTCAGGCCTGTGGCCCCGGCTGGCACCTTGTGGGTGTTTGCTACGTGAGCGATCGCCTGCCCAGCTCTCGAGCATATGGAACCCAACGCCAACAGCGACAGCAGAGGAGGAGAGCGCGATGGTTCAGGGCGTGGAAACTTGCCCTGCTATGGCTCCACCTCCTCTGCCCTACGCCTCCCTTCACCATCAATTTAATGACACATTTTGGAAGGAGGAAAAGAAACATGTTAATCCTACACACTGATGTTAAGAGAGAGTCTAATGCTTAGAAATGGCAAAATGTGAAAAAGAAGTATATTTTGGTTGTTTGCCACTAATATTAAACATCCCCCTCCCCCCCCGACACCAAGCTACTACTGGACAGCTGTCAGCAGCATTCCGTGGCTCAGAGGCTCACAGCGGTTATCTGGGGGCACGGGGAGGGCGTCTTGGTACATTTGGTACATTTTACAGGGAGGTTTGTGCGGTTTTATGCGTAAAGGATCTTAGAAGTAAGTGAAACAGCGCTAGCTTCAGAGCCTTAAAACCCTCTAAGGCATCTTCTTGGATATATCCTGGGTTCCTGGTGTTGGGGGGCCATGGGCAGCTGCACAGGCAGTTTGCAGGGCTGGGGATGTGCTGGGGGAGGTACCAGGGCCCGCCAGATCCTGATCCCCCAAATCCCCTTTGTGGTGGAAATGGCACTTGCTGCCAGGCTTCCCCTGCCTGCCCTGCGTTTAAATGGAGAGTTGGGGAGCTGATCCCAGCAGCATGGGCGGGAGCCCTCTGGGCCCCACTGTGCTCTCCCCTCCCCCGTGTCCCGGCTGCCTGGCTCCCAGGCTTTCTGGGGCTTTTCAGAGTTCAGGAGGCGGTGGCCCTTCCGCCAGTCCTTGGAGCTCCCCACTGGGGACAATTGGCTAGGGTCTGCAGCTGAGAGGGAAGGCTCTTGCCAGTGGACTGTGAGGAGCCAGAACAGAAGGGACATTGTGTGAGGACACACAGGGAAGGTCAGGGGGCTGCTGAGTTGTGACAAGCCACGTGAATGCGCCGGCCGTGCAGCTTGATTTGTCTTTCCCTGTGGCATCTTTCTGTTCCTCCATGTGGGACCCCAGACACTGCTGGATTTCCTAGAGGGCGAGGCCTGCAGCCCAGTGGCGAAGCCCCTCGAGAGACCCCACCCACAGCTCATCACAGTCACCCAAGGCTCCCTAGAGGCAGGGACAGGCGGTTTCCCCTGGCATGCCAACTCCTGGGCCCTGGAGAAGGGGCTGGAAGAATTGGCCTGGGGTTGGAAGCGCGTGTTATGTTCCCCAGATGTCATGGGTTCATCCTGGGGACGCTGCCTCCTGTCTTCCATTTCATTTCTTCTTGTCCATTTCTTCTGGTGTTCCTTTCTAAGTTCTTCCCTTTTTTTTTTTTTTTAAAGAGATGGGGTCTTGCTCTGTCGCCCAGGCTGAAGTGCAGTGCTGCGATCATAGCTCACTGCAGCCTCCAACTCCTGGTCCTGGGTGATCCTCCCACCTTGGCCCCGCAAAGTGCTGGGCCTGTGGGCATGCGCCACCACGCCTGGCCTGGGTTTCTTTTCAAACTGCTTTTTCAAGCTACTTTCTGTCCCTTTTTGGTGTTAGCTTGGGGAGAAATCGTTCAGTTAGGTTTCCAGATGATAGAAGCCACCTTAAAGCCTAAAGTTGTTTGGCCGTTTCCATAGAAAGCTCCTTACAAGTAGCCGCTTGCCTGTCTGCCCTCTGGTCTGGGTGTCTGATTGCTTATGGATGCAGGAATGTATTCGGGTTATCAAAATCGCAGGTCACACTGGAGCATGCGGAGTAAAAACCAGACTCTGTCCCGTCCATCTCTCTGCCCCGAGTGTTCTGCGTTCGCATCGAAAGCCTGCCTTTGAGGCAGAGTAGCGGGCCGGGTGCGCTCACTGCTCCACGGTTTGCTCTCTCCAGGCAGTGTGTCGTAGGGAGTGTGTGAAGATACGCGGCACGTCTGGGCACCTGCACATGGTACTCGTAGTCCCCCTGTGCAGGTGAGGAAGCCGAGGCACAAACAAGTGATGTGACCTGCTCAGGGCTGCACAGGAAGTGCACCAGCCAGCACCCAGAGCTACCTGCTGTGCCTGTCGAGTTTCTTGCAGGGGCAGCAGAGGACTCTACCGTGGGGTTCACTGTACAGAGGGACGAGAGGACATCCCATCCTTCCCTGACCAGGGCCAGCCCCTTCTTGACAGGCACGTGAGCGGTCTGCCACTTCTGCCTCAAACAGGGCTGTGGGGACTGTCACCCTGTACCTGTCCTGGAGAGGCCCTGGGTGCCCCTGCAGGAGTCTCTGCCACCTCCACAGCGCAGGAAGGCAGGCATGGTAGGGGCCCCGCTGGCCGGAGCCACCACTGTCCTTTCTCCCTCCTGGTTTGATTCCTTCCCCTCACTGAGGCTCAGAGAGGTGCAGCGGCACGGCCAGGGTCACACAGCAAGTTGGTGACGGGCTGCTTCAGCACCCAGGAGGTCTCTGACCCCAAATGAAGCCCACAGTTTTCAGCCCATTTTGTGGTGTTTTTCTTAAGCCTTTTTTTTCTGAAGTTTTTCTTCTTCTGATTACAAAAGTGGTCTGTGCAGGTTGCAAGGAATTGAAATCCTCTCTCCAGCCCACTTCCTTGAAGTAACCATGGAACACAAATAGTTGTAGGTCCTTCAAAAACGTTTTTTTGGTCTGTGTGAGCGTGCATATGTGAGTGAGTGAGTTTGGGTGTGTGTGACGTGCAGCTTTGAACTTGCTGTCCGTGGCCGTCCCCGCGTCGACACGAGTAGCTCTCCCTGTCCTCCGCGCCGTCTGTGGGGTGCTCCCTGCCACGAGGCTTAGCCATGGTTTGCCTGCCTGTTCCTGCTGGGGGCATCTGGGCACCTTGGGTGTCCCCCCGAGGCAGGAGGGCCTCGGCGGCCTCATACACATGCTTGCGCTCTCTTGTGGCATCCCAGCCAGGCCGCGCCCTGGGAGTGAGAAGCCGTGTGCGTCTCAGACTGCACTTTTCCACGTTTCTTCCCTCGCTTTCTGCTGAGGTCGCCCGCCCCGCCTGCCCCAGTGTGCCGTGGGCTGGGAACCCTGAGATACGCGCGTCGGAGCTTTATCTAGAGGAAGGGTGCGTGGCTTCTGATGCATAGACTGGCGTGCTTGCCTTTTATTGCTTCCGTGTGGCTTTGGCAGATGATCAAACCCCACAAAACCTCGGTTTCTTCTCCTGACGGCTGGTGAGAACGGTGACTCACCCTCAGAGCGGTTGTGTGGATTGAGCGCGGCGCCGCGTAGCTCAGGGCCTGCTGCTCGGGCGGCCACCTGAAGCAGAGCAAGGCCCGGTGGCCCAGGAGGGCTCTGGGGGCCGGAGGGTTCCTTGGGGACGTGTTCACCTCTTCCCAGGCAGGCTGGGGCGGGGGGGAGGGGAACGCAGGTAGTGTTGAACTGAGATTCAGAGCTGTAAGGCAGGTGGGGCAGAGCCTGGCATATGTATTTAATTCTCTTCTTTAATGCAGAAAAGTTAAAAAAATGTATATATATATATGTATATAGAAGTAAAGAGAATGACAGAGCAAGCCCCCCATCCCAATTCCAGCTTCAGCAGTTGCCGATTTGCGTGCTATGTTTTCTCATCTCGGTCCCCGGGAGTGTTCTAAATCGAGTCCTGGACGTCGCATCTAGTGGTCTGTAAATATATCAGCATGTGCCTGTAAGAGAGAGGACTCTTTAAACAAAACCTCCCCACAGTATGAAACTGGTCAGTTAGTAGTTACTGAATATCACGTCCAATGTCATTTTCTTCCATCGTCATAGACATACACAGCCAGCTCTCCCTGTCGTGTCCTGGAACCATCCTCTGCCAGTTCTGGGGGAAGACTGTGTGTATGTATGAATACATATATTTTAAAAAATAATCTATTCAAATCAGGATTCCAGTGAGGTTGGTGCATCGCTCTTGATTGCTGTCTCTTAAGCCTCTTTCAGTCTTTTTTCTCTCCTCTCTTTCCTCCCTCGCTTGTAGTTTTGAGAAGAAGCTGTACTGTTTGTCCCACAGGCATGTGGATGGCAGCCTGTGGTGATGTTTTGGTGTTTCCTGGCATTTCCTATAAACTGGCACTTGGATCTAGAGCCATGATCACATTCAGGTTTAACTTTATTATTTTTTAAAGCCCAGCGTATGTGTAAACCCCAGGGCCTCATAAGAGCACATCAGACAGCCTGATGTGGACAAGCCTTGGCAGGGCATAGATGGCTGGGTGACAGCCTGGGGTGGCAGGAGCCGGGAGACCCCACGAGAGGGCTGGTTCCTCTGCTCTCACACGCAGGCAGGGAGGTAGCTCTGGGCGTGGGGAGGAGGGAGCGTTTGCCTCTCCTGACAGGAGCGCCGAGCGTGGTCAGCGGCCACAGGGCTGTGGCCTTGGCCTTGGCCTTGGTGTGCCTGTGCCAGGGCCAGCCTGGCCCCTTGGGCCCCACGCCGCTTGCCTTGAGGAGTGCAGGCCGGCGTGCCGGGTGCACGGCCTGGACTCCCCGCCCTTTGGTGCTGTGGATGGGTGTGCACACCGCGGCTTTTGGCACTGGCACCAGTTTGGCCAGTTCCTCTGCGTCTCAGTTTGCCAAGGCTGGAGAGATGCTGGCTTGTGGCCAGTGGCCTGGGAGTGGGTGGCTCCTCCTGGCCTGGCCCAAGAATGCTTGAGTCCAGCAGGCGGCTGCCAGTGCCTAGAGTGGGGCCACTCCGGGCTCCAGCTAGAGTAGCCGTGGCTGTGACCCCTGGGCCTGCTGGCTGACTGCCTGTGACCTTGCCCATCCTCATGGAGCTGCTGCTGGGCCTTGGAGGGAGGGAGGTGCTGCCACGTCCCAGCCTGGTTTTCCAGAGGGGTGTCCAGGGAGACTGGTTTTCCTGGGAAGCTGGTTTTCCAGAGGGGCGTCCAGGGAGAGACCTGCAGCCCTCTTGGGAGTTCCTAAGCATCACAGGTCCCAGGTTTACCCAGAGGGAGCGCCAATTAGCAGCCATCCTCAGCGTGCTGTGACTCAAGTGGCAGCGTTGCTGGCAGCAGGGCGCACGTGGGGTGCTTCAGGGCTGTCCTCCCCTCCAGGGAGCCGTGAGGAGCACGGCCTGGTCTCCTCCTGCTGTGCTCGCCCTCCCTCTTCGGCGTGAGTGGGCACGAGGAACCTCTCCAAGATCCAGGGGGTCCGGAGGGCACCCGCCTGGGGCGAGTCCTGGCTCTGCTGCGGACCAGATCTCCGCCCTCTGTTTTGATTTCTTCATCTGTGACATGGGGACACTACGAGCTCTACGTTGGGGGCTGTGAAGCACTCACATGTGTGGAGTGCTTAGAAACGCGCCTAGCTGTGGTCGAGGCTCCACAAAGGCTGTGTGGCACAGTTTGATCGGTCATGTGTCACCTTGTTGCTGCTGCCGTGGCTGTTTCACCTTTGTGCCTGTAAGGTTAGGGACCCCTCCTCGGTCTTGGTCACTGCTGTGAACATGTGGTAGGTACCAAAAAATTCACCCTTTTAAAGTGTACAAATCTGGTGGTTTTTAGTGTATTCACAATGTTGTGCGATTGTGGTAATTTTCTAATTCCAGAATATTTTTATCACCCCTAAAGGAAACCCCATACCCATGAGCAATCACTTCCTGTGTCCCCCTGCTCCAGTCCCTGGCAACCACTAATCCACGTCCTGTCTCTGTGGATTTGCCTGTTCTGGACATTACATGTGAACGCAGTCATATAATTTGTGGCCTTTTGTGTCTGTCATCTTTCCTCAGTGCAGTGATTTTGAGGTTCATCCACGTTGCAGCCTGTGTCAGAGCCTCCTTCCTTTTCAGGGCAGAGTAATAGTCCACCGTGTGGATGGACCACACTCGGTTTCTCTATTCATCCGTCCATGGATGTTTGTGTCATTTCCACTTTTTGACTATTGTAACACTGCCCTCTTCGTCAAATTGGTATTAACTGACCAACACTTAAGTGCACATATAGTAGTAACCTTCATCGCGTGTTGGGCAGGTGGGAGAGGGAGGAGGAGATGGGTTTATACACAGCTGATGGGTGCAGTGTGCACTGTCTGGGGGATGGACACGCTTGAAGCTCTGACTCGGATGCAGCAAAGGCGGTATATGTAGCCTAAACATTTGTACTCCCGTAATATGCTGAAATAAAAAAAAAAATTAAAAATGATGCCTAGAACAAAATTAAAAAAATAAAAAAGCACTACAAATGAACATAGGTGTCAAGTTTTGTGTGAACACGTCTTTGTTGTTCTTGGGAATGTATCTGGGAGTTGGTGTGTGGTTCATGTGCTTGGTCTGTATTTGACGTGCCAGCTGCCAGGCAGTTTTCCAAAGTGGCCATGCCATTTCACATTCCCTCTAGAGTGCAAAAGGGTTCTGTTTTCTCAACATCGACAACATTTATTTTTTGTTTTTTTGGGTTTTTTTTTAGTGGTAGCCATCCTAGTGGGTGTGCAGTGGTATCTCATTGTGGTTTGGATTAGCATTTCCCTACTGACTGGTGACGTTGAGCAATTTTTCATGCGCTTTTGGGACATTTGTATGTCTTTGGAGGAATGTCTATTCACAACCTTTGCCCATTTTTAAATCACGTATTTTGTCTTTTTTATTGTTGTAAGAATTGTTTTTTGTATGTTCTGGATACTAAAGCTTATCGGAGTAATGACTTGCAAATATGCTCCCTCCTTCCGCAGCTTGTCTTTTCACGCTCTTGATAGTGTTCTGTTTTATAGCACAAAATTTTAAAATTTTGATGAAGTTTGATTTGTCTCATTTTCTTTAGTTACCTGTGGCTTTGGTGTCATATCCAAGAAACAATTGCTGGCCTTAGTCCTAGCACTTGGGGAGGCCGAGGTGAGTTCATGACCACCCTGGGCAATAGAGTGAGAACCCTCTCTACAAAAATATTTAAAGAAAAAAATTAGCCAGGCATGGTGGCAAATACCTTTTAGTCCCAGTTACTTGCGAGGCAGAGGCAGGAGGAGGATCGTTTGAGCCCAGGAGTTGGAGGTTGCAATGGAGGCTATGATTGTGACACTGCACTCCAGCCCGGGCGACAGAGCAAGACCCTGTCTAAAAAAGATTTACCTAACCCAACGTCACAACGTATACCTGCGTTTTCTTCTGGGAGTTTTATAGTCTTAGCTCTAGGTCTTTGATCCTAGATGAGTTGTTTTTTTGTGTGAGGTCGGGACCACCTTCATTCTTTGGCGTGTGCATGTCCAGTCGTCCAGCGCCGTTTGTTGAGGAGATGATTCGGTCCCCATCGGATGGTCTTAGCGCCCTCGTTCAACACTGGTTGCCCGTGAACGTCAGCGCCCATTGTTCAAACTTGAGTTCCTCAGTGTGGCACTTGGGCTTGTCTCAGTGGGGTTCTCTTGCATTCCCCCACCCCGTTTTCCTTACTAGCCTGGCGTTGCTGCTCCAGGAACACATCTCTGTTTTGTGGGGCCTGTGGCTTATATGAACTGGGGTGAAGTGGACTCTTTACACAAATGTCTCTTGCTTTGTCAAGGTGCACAGAAACTTGACCCTGTGCACTCCCTCCGGGGCCCTGGAAGGGACTGGTGCAGACAGCCCCTTCCCAGCAGGCCAGCCCTTGCCCTGAGCCCCCCAGGCTTTTCTGTGGATGCCAGGCCGCCCGGTCAGAGCCTTGCTCACTCACGGCCACTCCTCACTCGCTTGTCCCGAAGATCCGTTGAGTGCCTGCCCTGTGCCAGGTGCCGTCCGCGCTGCAGGGCAGTAACTAGAATGAAGGTCCCTGTCTTGTGGGGTGGCTGGCATGCGGGATGGCTCCTGGTACGGGCAGAGCCTGCCAGAAATGGTCGCGATTTTGCGTACGTGTTCTCTTGACACCTTGCCTTCTGGTCCCTGTCATTTGCGTCTGTGTCTCAGGCTCCCTGTCAAGCGTGGCTCTTGCTGGGAAGGGGATGAGGGGTTGAGGTGGTGAGATCAGAGGCTGGGGTGAGGTCTGAGCACTGCCACTTGTTAGTTGTGTACCTTCGAGCCTCAGGTTCCCCATTTGTCAGTGGGTCCCTTGAGGGTCAGAGGCTGGGGTGAGGTCTCAGCACTGCCACTTGTTAGTTGTGTACCTTCGAGCCTCAGGTTCCCCATTTGTCAGTGGGTCCCTTGAGGGTTGAAAGGGGAATGGGTGCACGTGGCTGTCTCTGCCAGCGGCAGGGGTGTTCCTGCTAAGCGTCCGAGCACACTGTTGTTAATGATCTTTGCTTCTGTAGGTTGAGTTGTTTTGAGGAAGAGGAGGCACCAGGAGCGGAGCAGAGGAGGGCCTGTGGGGAGGAGGGAGCTCCGTCCCTGTCGCGTGGCCGTGGCCTCCTGCCCACCCCTCTGACACGGACTTCCCTGTTGTCTTTGTTCCAGGAAGAGCCGCGGAAGGTTTGCTTTACCTATGACCTGTTCCTGAACCTGGAGGGCAACCCGCCCGTGAACCACCTGCGCTGCGAGAAGCTCACCTTCAACAACCCCACCACTGAGTTCCGGTACAAGCTCCTGAGGGCTGGCGGGGTGAGTGTGCCCCAAGCGGGCGGGCCCCCGCCCTGCCTGGCCCAGTGGCTGCTGCGCTGGCCGAGGCTGCCCTGGCCTGGCTCCCGTGCTGGAGGCGTTGCTGTTGGGGGCGCCTTGGGCTCTCCCGGGCGCAGGTACAGGTCGCACAGGTAGTGCCTGGAGGAGCTGGAAGGGGCCAGGTGCTCAGCGTCCGTGCAGGGCGTGGGCGGCTGTAGATGATGAGCTGCGGTTATCCCGCAGCCTGCGGCGGCTGTGATTAATTAGCATCTTCCTGCAGGAAGTGGCCAGGAGGACATGGGCGCGAGGCCGGTCTGTCCGCGTGGCCAGGCCTGGAGCCGGCTCATAACCAGCCTGGCAGGGCCACCGGGGAGGCGGCGGGGGCTCCTCTGCAGAGGGCCCTGCCCTGATGTGTGCGCTGCCCGTCCCCTTTGTCCCGCGAGGCCAGACACCAGCGTCAGCTGAGAACTAGGGCTCTTCAGTGAGTTGTGTGGCAGGATGCCGTGTGGTGGCCTGGCCTGCGTCCAGGCGCCGGGCCCTGGCAGGCTGGGCATGGGGCGGGAGCTGGGGGGCTTGTGGAGGACGGGGTGCCTGGCTGCAGGTGGATGTCGTGTGAGGCACGTGCAGGCTTAGTCACGCACAGCATGGCACAGCCACCTTCAGTGACCCAGGGTCACAGAGCGTTTGCCTAGATGTCAGCCTGCGTCTCTGATGGAGTGGGGCTGGGGTTGTGTGGCTGTGTGGTATGTATGTGTGTGGTGTTTCTGGGGGTATGTGGGAGAGGTGTGTGTGTTACGTGTGTGTGGCATGTGTCACCTGTGTCGTGTGTATGTGCTGTGTGGCATGTGGGTTGTGCGAAGTGTGTGGCATGTGTCGGATGTGGTGTTACATGTCAGATGTGGTATGTGTTGTGCGTGGCATGTCATGTGCTGTATGTGTCGTGTGGTGTGTTCATGCGTGGTCTGTGACCTGTCATGTGTGGTGTGCGTGGTGTTCATGTGTGGTGTGTGACATGTCTCGTGTGTGGTGTGGGCAGGCCCATGTCCCGAGGGAATGTGGCTGTGGTGGGCGTCTTGGAGTGGCCCTCTGCTCTCTGCTGAGCACGGTCGGGTCTGCGACGAGCTTTGCCCTTTTCCAGGGAAGGGAGTAGCGTGTCCGTGCGGGCAGTTTGAGCCCGTCCTGCCGTGTTCTTAGCAGAGACGCCTCGTGATCCTAATCGGCAGGTGAGGGAGGCGCCGGGTGGGTCTGCATGGACGGCACGGCCCGGTGTCCTCCTGCCTCTGCCTCGCCCTTGCTTCTCGCGCCCTGGACTGCCTACCATGCTGACCCGGGTGTTTCTGGGCCTCCCGAAGCCTCTGTAGTCGCATTTCTCTGGGAAGCAGCGTCCGGGCCTCTTAGGGCTGCAGCCAGGCACTTGCTCCTGCGGGTGGTGGTTCCTTTTGCTCACATGAGAGGAAGGCTCTGAGGGCTAAGCAGCCACCGAGGGGCGGGGAGGAGGCGGCGGTGGCGGCTGGGAGGAAGGTCTGGTTCAGCCTGTGCAGGAATGAGAGGGAGGGAGAGAGCAGCCTTGGCCCTGCCGGGCAGAGCGAGGTGTGCAGGCACCGTGGGTGGTCTCTGCCCTGGCGCCATTCGCCCACAGAGGACTGCCCAGAGGAGCTGGCGGCTGGTCAGGAACTTTCTGGGCCTCAGGGGCTCACCCAGGGCTGACGGTCAAGGTGCTCTCTAGCCTCAGGAGCAGCCTAAGGCCTCCGTGGGACAGTGGCTCCTGTCAGGTGTTTCCCAGGACCACGTGACTGTGCTTCTGTGTTCGCTGTGCTGAAGCCCAGAGTGTCTGTCCGGCGGTGAGTGGCCGCAGTCACTGCTTGTGAGGCTGTGGGTGCTGGGAGAGCTGGAGGAGGCGGCCACCTCGCCCCTGGCTGTGGGGTCACTCGCAGCTCTTGAAATTCCTCACTGGAGGCTCCAGACGCTCCCTGCAGAGTGACCAGGGTGGGACTTCCTGCTGTTCCAGCCCTGCCCCGTCGGTACAGGGTCTGTCTTTCCATCCTGGGAGACAGGTCCCCGTGGCAGCACCCTGTCGCAGGTAGGAGTGATCGTTGGTTCCTTGTACCTGTTCATTTTGCTGAGGGCTCTGTTACAGAGGAGAGACGCTGTGCGTTACCCTGATGTCATTGTCAGTCTCGGGCGTTGATCTCGAGCAACTGAGGGTGGGTTAAACTGTGTCTTTCTCCCGGAGAGCAGCCCAGCGGTGCCTGGGCCGCGGCTCTCCCCAAAGCACGGAGGCTCCTCCGTGCCGTGCGGGCATTCAGGGAACTGGGACTGACCAGGCACAGCCGGGGGCAGACGTGCTGTGGGTCCGGCGTTCCATGGTGTTGTGGTCAGATGGGCTCTGAGGAGCGGCCAGGACCTGGTAGCCTAGGGGACCCGTGTCCCTGTGGCCATGTTACATCGGCGTCCTCAGATGAAGGGCTTGGCTTCCAAGGAATCGTAGGTGCTCATGGATATTCGTGGCGCTAATTTGGCTGAATTTAGTACTTGTTGTTAAGTGTGCTTTCTGCTTTTGTCCCATCTCGAGGCCACATGGAAGGATTCTCTGCGTGACTGGCCCCGGTGGTCACGTTAATCTGCAGTGTTGAGATTTCGAGACCTTGCCCCGGGCTTCCTCTCCCTGCAGCCAGTGTCCTGAGAGCCTTGTTGGACCTGGGCAGGCGCTTCCTGGGAGCACCTCCTGGAAGGGCTGTGGCCTTCTGACATAGCCAGGAGCGAGCGCCTCCCCCTCCAGGCTGGCCGCCTTGCTTGTGCGCCTCTGCTTCTGCAGAGAATGGCGGCTCCCCACCGGGCGAGGGCCTCAGCCTCGCCACTCACGCTCTGTGTCAGTTTCAGTGACCTGCAAGAGTGGAAGGGCTTGTCTCGCCTGGCGTGTGGGACCCGCCAAAGTTGCATCCATGCAAACCCTTTGGGTATTGCTCTCTGCCCCACAGCCACCTGCCTCGGGTGCCCGCTGGCTTCTGGCCTTTCCAGACCGTGCCTGTGGTTTCTCTGAGCCTGGGCTCGTAGATCGGGCTTTGGCCGTGGCTGCCTCCTCATGCTTCTTGGCGTGCTCTGCCAGTCTTCTCGGCCAGCCCTCTGGTCAGCTATGCCCTGGGGGCTGTGCGGCCCACGCATCCTGGGACCCTGGGCTTCTCTTTGTTCTCCGCCACTGAGCCCGCTCAGCACGGGCCCGCAGGGGAAGCACCCGTGATTCTTCTGGGAAGCGGAGCTCAGGCGCTCCCTTCTCCCCTCGCCTCAAGAGGGAAGCCCCTGCCTCGGCCCACGCGGCCTCCTTCCTCCTGTCCGGATGGCCCCTGCCCGTCGATAACGCCTGTCTCTTCTCTGTCACTAGGTGATGGTAATGCCCGAAGGAGCAGACACGGTGTCCAGGCCCAGCCCCGACTACCCCATGTTACCCACAATTCCACTCTCTGCCTTCTCTGACCCCAAGAAGACCAAACCGTCCCACGGCTCCAAGGTTAGTGAGGCGGAAGGCCCAGTCGCTCGGGGGCCCCCCGGGCGCCCTCCCCGCGCTGAGCTGGGCCTTCCGCACCCGCACTCGCTCCCTTGGCATCTTCCTCTTCGAGCTCTCTGCGCTCTCCCTTGCTGCTCACTGCCCTTCCTCACGAGTTCAGGAATAAGCCAAGTGATCTCGGACTCTTTGCCCTGTCCGTCTTGAGGCCAGAGACCCTGCCCAGTCCCCTCCTGTCCCCCTTGAGCTCGGGCTGGGCCTCAGGACTGCTCGGCCCCAAGCCCCAAGAGCGCTTCCATCCTGGGCCGCAGCTGCTGCTTTCGCGGCTCTCCCACGCGCCACTGGGCTGCCCCGCGCTCAGCGGGCCGGCCATGGCTTCTCTGGCAGCGGCTTTCCTGGGGGCAGGGCAGGGGTGCGTGGGGCCAGCCAGCCGGATTCTGAGGAGGAAGAAGCGATTTATTGTCTCATCTCAACCCAGTTGGGCAGCTGGCACTCAGCCTTCCTGAGGCCTCTCTCTGAACCGTCCCGGAGCGGCTGCTCAAAGGACCAGCTAGAAAGCCCTCGGATGGTATCACCTTGTCCCTATAAACCCGCGAGTGTGCCTGCCATTCCTCGGCAGCCGCCCACTTAGCTGGGGGCCGAGGCCTGCAGGGCCCTCAGGCAGCTCTTTGGTGTCACGTCCCTGACCCCACGCGTCTCTCCACTTCTCTCTGTGTTCTTCTTGCTTCACTTACCTGGGGCTGGGGGTGTTGCGGGCCTGGGGCGCCCCAGGCCGGACAGGCAGGGCTCTTGGCTGTCTTACTGCCTCCTGCAGGGGCTTTTGGCCCTTTCCACAAGGCCAGCAGGTCTCGGGAATCCTCAGATCCATCAGAGTCTTGGGGTAGGGGACGTGGTCCTGGGGTCTCCCCGGGCCTGTTGTCCCTACACCTCCTAGAGGTGAAATGAAAGGAAAGTTCTTGCTAGGGGTCTTGGCCAATTCCTTCTCAGCCACACAGGGTTCTTTGGAAGTCCGTACAAAACACGAAGAGAAGGCATTGCTATTTCTTCTGTCCTGGTCATTCGAAGTCACCTAAAACCCTGTGGAGAGATGTCCTCCCTGCAGCCTGCAGGGCTTCATCAGCTGGGGCTGCTCGTGGCATCTCTTTCAGGAGTGTCTCTGAGACCCCTGGGAACCCTGAGCCAGGGGTGTGTGTCTGCCAGGCGTAGGAGGCTGTGGGCTGGGTCCCCCAGCTCTACCCTCTCTTCCTTCGGGAGCCTTCTCCAGCCACCTGGCAGGGACACTTAGGAGGCATCTGTGTAGTTTTCTCAGGCAGCAAGAGGTCCTGCCGAGCTGCTTCTGTCCAAGAAAGCCCCTCGGCCTTGCTATCATGGTCGTGGTGTCGGCCTTGCTGTGTGAGCTGGTGAGCTGCCTCTTCCCCAGCCGGGACCTTCCTTTGGGCGCCGGCCTTTTGCCTGGAGAGTCGCAGAGGCCTCCGCCCGGCTCACTGAGGCCAGGAGGGAGGGGACAGGGTGGGCCTTTGGGGGCTTTGCTTATCGAAATCTCTTGGGCCAGAGGACTGCTGGTGATTCTGGCTCTGCAGCAGTAGGTGACTTGGGCCCTGGCGTTTGTCCCCACCAAGTGGCGGCACAGTGTGACCCTCTGACCGCCTTGCCTAGGCTCATGCTGTGAGGACAGTTGCTCCCTTCGTCCCCCCACCCACAGCACGCCCAGACCTGCACTCGCGCATCTGCCCTGATGCCTGTGTGACCCTGTTGGATGTCAGGCACTTGCCGGGTTGCTCTTTCTCTAAATCTCAGTTCTTAACCATTTGGGGGTCACAGCCAACTTTAACAAGAACATAACTTTGATGGATCCTCACCCCTAGGAACGTCCACATTGTGCTCAAAGTTCAGCACACAGTTTCAAAGAGTGCGTGGCCTTGGGGGCTGTGCGTGCCACTGGGAAAACAGGCTCTGGTGGCAGTGGTGGTGTGGCTGACCCTAGGGCCAGGAGCCCATGGTGGGGACTGCATCAGAGGCTGATGGCGTGCACTGTGCATTTGCTCTTGTTCTACCCTTGGTGGCTGTGACATCAGCCGAGCTCCTTCAGCCCAGACAGGCATGTGTCCACTGCCAGAAGGGGACAGGATGGCATGTGGCACCCCCTGCCTCATGCCCCCCTCCTCGGGGGAGCAGCTTGCTGGGGAGTGGAGCCGCATTGTACACTCCAGCCCTAAGGGGACCAGGCCGGCTGTGGGGCTTGTGGTGTGAGCAGCCCTGCCCACTGCCCAGGGCATAAGAGCCAGGCCAGGCTGGGGCAAGGGGGTGGTGGCAGAGGCCCCACAGCCACTGGGACGTCCCTGAGCCTTTAATGCGGATGTGTTTTGTGGATTTGCAACAAGAAGACTCAAACTGAGTTGACCAGACATGTGGCAGCTGCTCCGTCTGCCCCTGTGGTTCTTTGCTGGGAGTAGTCTGTCCCTGGACACTCAGGTGGCTTTAGGAGCAGGTAGCAGAGGCCCCTGGCCAGCCTGCCCCTCCCGCACGTCTGGGGCTGAGCTGATGAAGTGTGGCCGCCTCCGTCCTCCCTGGTGCTCTTGCTGGTCCCTGGGAGCCCCCGCCCAGGGCCGTGTGGGCCGCCCTCGGGGTCTGGCTCTGGCTACTGCTGGTCTCCCTGCCGGGGAAACCAGGCGACCATTTATCCAGAGAGCCTCTGGGGCCTGCTGCGCACCTGGCCAGCCGCTGTTCCACACACCCCTGGATGTGTGTGGTGACACAGGGTGTCAGTAGGGAAGTCACGGCCCCACTGCAGGGAGTGCTGATGGGGTATAGAGGGAAGGACGGGACACGCATGAATAGCAAAGCTCAGGCTGGCGTGTGGGCTATGCCACCGTCAGTCACAACAGCTGGCTGCAGCCCCCGTCGGTTGAGCACTCACTGCCAGGCCTGCGCCATCGCCAGGGAGGTAGGTGCTCCTGCCCTCGTTCAGAGGAGATGCCTGCCTAGGGTCCCACGATGTCACTCCCTGGGCCTGTGTTCCAGCTGCTCTCTGTCTTTGCCCCACTTCTGTCCCCAGTGGGAAGCCCTAGAGTCCAGGCTCCACCCTAAACGCTCCCGAGACGGAGACCAGGAGAAGCCTTCCTGCTTTAGGAAACCTGGCCAGGCAGTCTCGATTCCGACGGGTCTAGGAGCTGTTCCTGTGCAGTGCCTGGGAAGCCAGTAGGCACTCAATAAATGTTGACGGCGGAGTTGGCTGCGCAGCGGGGGTCTGGAGATGCAGGGAGAAGGGCCAGGCCGGAGCGACAGAGCAGGGGCAGCTAGCCTGTGTGCTGGGGCCAAAGGAGGCCGTGTCGAGGGGCCGATGAGGGGCAGGGCCTGCCGCCAGGGTCTCCCGGCCCGATGGGCAGCTATGAGCGTTGGCGGGAGCGGGGCGTTGTGGCTGCCGTGCTCTGTCTGACTCACGTGTGCTCTTCTTGAATCCCTCAGGGAATGTCAGCTCAATTCAGAGGGGACTCTTAGCCTGCAGTCGCCTGGGACCTGCTGACACTTCCTAGTAGTTTAAAGGGACAGCTCCATTTAAAACTCCCACCTGCTGCCTTACTTTTTCGCTTTATGGAAGAGTTTCTCTAGCTGAGGCTGAACCAGGTGGATTATACTTTGTAGGGGTCGGGGGTGGCGGCACAGAGTGGCCCCGAGATGCCGTGTGACCGTGTCTCTCCCCTTGCCCCCCACCCTTGGCCTTGCAGGACGCCAACAAGGAGAGCAGCAAGGCCTCCAAGCCGCACAAGGTGACCAAGGAACACCGCGAGCGGCCGCGCAAGGACTCAGAGAGCAAGAGCTCCTCCAAGGAGCTAGAGCGCGAGCAGGCCAAGGGCTCCAAGGACGCCGCGCGGAAGCTGGGTGAGGGCCGGCTGCCCAAGGAGGAGAAGGCGCCGCCGCCCAAGGCTGCCTTCAAGGAGCCCAAGATGGCCCTGAAGGAGACCAAGCTGGAGAGCCTGTCCCCAAAGGGGGGGCCGCCACCACCGCCCCCGCCCAAGGCTTCCAGCAAGCGGCCGGCCGCTGCGGACTCGCCAAAGCCCAGCGCCAAGAAGCAGAAGAAGAGCAGCTCCAAGGGGTCCCGGAGCGCCCAGGGCACCTCGCCCCGCACCTCCTCATCCTTCTCAGACAAGAAGCCGGCCAAGGACAAGAGCGGCGCCCGGGGGGAGAAGGGGAAGGCAGAGAGCGAGCCCAGGGAGGCCAGGAAGCCCCTGGAGGTGGAGGAGTCCAACTCGGAGGACGAGGCCTCCTTCAAGTCGGAGGTGAGAGCGGGGGGCCGGGGAAGGGGACGCTGGCTGGCAGGCAGTGTGGCGGGAGGGGCTTCTGGAGCCCAGGGTCCTCAGCAGCCGATGCACTCACTTGCTCTCTGTAGCTGTGGGCGAGCCTCCGTGCCTTGTCGTACCTCAGTTTCCCCTCTGCCAGGGTGGTGGAGCCTGCCTTGAGAGAGCTCGCCTGCTGACGGCCCTGTGAAGCACAGCCTTCGGGTATGCAGGGTCACAGCTGCCGCCTCATGCAGCCCCCGCACGGACAGGGGCTTGGTGGCTGCCATGGGGCCAGTATGTCTCACAGTTGTGCCTTGCCCGGCCACGGCAGGGTCAGCCTGGCAGGAGTCCCTCCCCCTGCTGACTGGGCATCGCCGGCTCGTCCTGCCCTCTCTATCTGGAGGTTTCCTGATGGCACCTGAGCTGCACCCAGCTCCTGCCCAGGAGGCTGGTGGGGTCGGGCAGCGTTGGCCCTTCCCTCCCACCCGTGGCTGCCACACACAGCTGGGGCCTGGGGTGACGTTCTTGTTCGGCCCAGCTGGTTTTCTAAGCATGGGGCTAGGACCCCTCTCAGAGGGCAGCCTGTCACCACGAGAGCTCTGGGCTCGTCCTACAGCAGCCTGTCCAGAGGTGACTTGAGCCTCAAGAGCCAGTGGCCAGAGTTGGCCTTGGAGCCAGCTTTTTTTGTGTGGGCCTCAGTGGCGGTGTCTTCCAGCGCTACGTCTGGCATCTGGTGCTCAGCGCATGCGTGAGTGAGTGAGTGAGTGAATGAGGGACTGAGCCCCTCACCTTTACTGCCAGCCCCAGCCCCGGTGGCCTTTTGTGGCTTCCACATGCTTACTTGCCCTCGAGGGGGGACCCTTTGTTTCCAGGGCCGCTGTTTGGGGCTCTGCTGGGACTTTGAACGTGGTTCCCAGAGACGAAGCCAGAGGTGGTTTATGTTGTCAGCGCTGATTTGTGGGCACCTTGTCGGAGGTGACAGTGCTGGGTGGGGGGTGACTGGCTCACGGACGTCCATGGGGCTGGTGAGGCAGAGTGCCCAGCGCTTCTCATGCCGGGGCTGCCTGAAGACACAGTGTCACCTGCCTGTGACCCTGAAGCCTGGTGCTGCCCCCCAGCAATCTCGGACCTCATGGGCCCACTCAGCTGCGAGAGGTTCTGTTGGTGCTTTGTTGGCACCTGAGTCAGCCCTGTCCTCCGTGTGTGCAGCAGCCAGAGCTCTGGGCAGGTGCTAGAGGACATCCTGTCCTTCGACCAGGCATGGTGTCTCTGGGGCACCACAGGCCCTGCCCTGCAGAGCGGCCCTGCCCTGCAGAGCGGCCCTGCCAGTGTTTCTACCCTGTCGTGGGACACCTGGGATATTCCTTGGGGAACTTCCCACCACCTTGTGGCTGCCACTCCAGGTAAGGGCTGGACGTGTGGCGTCTGTGCTCGGGGCTGGAGGTGCTGGGGGCCACATGGAGGTTTCCCCTCTTGGCTGAAGAGGCCCATCCCACCTGCTGAGGGACTTCTCAGAGGTCACTGGCATTCCCCAGCCCAGGGGGCCCTGGAGACTGGCTGGACCAATCCTTCCCTGGAGACGTCACAAGGCTCACTGCTGGGGACCTGTGGCCGCCACACACGATTGGAGTCACCTCCTCCCTATTGTGCCCAGTCCAGCTCCCCACTTCCTCCAGCTGTGGCTTTGAGGTCTCCTTGGCCCTTGAGCTTCCTGAGCCAATCAGTACTGTGCGCGCATGGGCCAGTCGCGGGCCCTGGGTGCTCCGTGTGGCCCGAGCACCCGAGTGTGCTCTGGCAGCTCTTCTGACCACGCCACCTCCAGGCCCTTGGCTGAGACCATTTCTGGATTCTCCTCCCTGCCCCTTGGGTTTGTGTGGAAGGAAAAGGGCACATGTGGCTGAGAAGCTCGTCTGGGGCCCTCCCCGCCCCTGTCCCTGCTGACCCTGGGCGGTGGGAGTAAGAGTGTTAACAGGGTGAGGGGGCCTAGGACCCTCCCCCAGCCCAGCTCCCCACAGGGGAGCTCCTGCCCGACTTTCCAGAGGGCGGAGGGAGGACCGTGCAGGCATCTGACAGCTCCTTTACAGATGGGGAAACTGCAGTTTAACATGGGATCACGGTGGCCCAAGTATCGATGCCAGCTGGTGAGGACAGGGTTGGTTAGGACAGGGCCCCTGAGGCAGTCACCTGTTACCTTTTCTGCCCTTCCCCAGAACAAGCACTCAGCTATGTGTGTGTGTGGGGGGGTGGCTGGCCATCTCGGTATGAGTCGGGGAGTCAGGCAGGTCTGTGTGATGCCCACCCCCGCCCGAGGGGTGGGAACCCTGTGTGGGATTTCCCAGGGAGAGTTCCCCAGGAAACTCCATTTGCCAGTGGGGGGGCTTGTCGGAAGGGGCTGGCATGGGCGGGGTCAGGTTCAGTAAACCCTTGAGAAGACCTCTCCCATGTGCCAGGCACCTGCCAAGCCCTCTGTGTCCATGCCTGCAGGGTGGGGGCTGCCTGGGAAGGGGCTCCTTTCCCAGGGCCTTCCCTCAGGTGGCACCTGCCAGGATCCAGCAGGCCCGCTGGCTCTCTCCTCCGGCCCCTCCCTCCCTCCTTACAGGCGTTCAAGCCATTGAGTTCCCCCACACGGGTCCCCTTAGGTGAGGGGGCTGCCCACCACCCAGCCCACAGACAGGCCTGCTGGGTCTGAGGCGGCCTTCTGCGGCCTGGGAGGCCCTGAGCCCGGGCAGCTCTCTGAGCTGCGGACTCTTCTGCCCTCCAGAGCCCATCATGTCCCTGGGCCCGCCACGTCCCCTGGTGCACACACTGGTGGGGCAGCCCCATTCTGGCCCAGCCTCAGCACTCAGTGACCAATTCCTGTCCTCCTGGGAGATGCAGCACATGTGTGCACCTGCTCTGTCACCCTCACCCGGCAGCTTGCCCCCCTTGTGTCCTTGTTGCGATTGTTTTGGCCTTTATTGCCCCCTGGTGGCTGAGCCCAGATGGACAGCTGCAGGAGGAGGGACGGGCCGGCATCTGTCACACGAGTGTGCACGTGCTCGTCAGCACCTCGGGCAGCCCGGGTGGTTGCAGCACCGGGGCACAGCACCCGGGTCTGAAAGAGAGCCTTTCACACCCAGGTCTCCTGTTCCAGACCTTTCTGGGACACCTCCCTGGATGGGGAGCAGGAGCCATCCACCTTTGAGACCTCAGACCTTGCCCTAGCCGCCTCCTCCCCTGCGCTCCTGCCCAGGCAGATGGGAAAGCCCAGAGCTGTCTCCTGGCGCTACTGGAAACTTAGAAGTCCCTCGGTGGGGAGTCTGGTGGTGTCCTGGGGCTGGGGAGGTGGGCTGCAGGCTGCGTGTGGCCCTGGGTGCTGGCTTCCTCCAAGTTCTCAGGAGTGGCACTGGTGGGTGCCTTCAGGACCCTGGGGGTATCTGGGGCAGACCTGCTGGGTGTCAGCGCTGCCACAGGGCATTTGCTGTGCCCCTTGCTCAGCTGTAAGGTGATGGCTCTTCCCTTTCTCCCCTCCCTGCCCGCCCGTCCATGGGGTGAAGTCCGCCCAGTCGAGCCCGTCCAACTCCAGCTCCAGCTCAGACTCCAGCTCAGATTCGGACTTTGAGCCGTCTCAGAACCACAGTCAAGGTGTGTAACGAGAGCTGCCAGAGGGGGGACCCACGGGAGCAGCCCCGCCCCATCAGGAGGCTGGCGGGTGCGGATCTGGTAGGAGTCGGAGGGCTCCCTACCCCCTTGCACGTGGTTGACTGGCAGCGGGGCCTGCTCCATGCCAAGTTTCAGCCAGCAGCACACCCCAAATCTGGAAGCTGCTGCTGCCACTGGAAAGACTTGTTGACAACTTGTTGGAGGGTGGGACGGGCAGGCCACAGGCCAAGCTGGGCTCCACTGGGCCCCCAGAGATCCCTGCCTGTAGGATTTTTAGTGGCTTGATGGAGTCTGTATTTAAAAGCAAAATAGGCCGGCGCAGTGGCTCACGCCTATAATCCCAGCACTTTGGGAGGCTGAGGCTGGGAATTTGAGACCAGCTTGGGCAAGAAGCAAGACCTCATCTGTACAAAAAGATAGAAAAATTAGCTGGGTGTGGTAGTGCGCACCTGTAGTCTCAGCTACTCGGGAGACTGGGACAGGAGGATCGCCTGAGCCTAGTGAGCTGTGATTACACCATTGCACTCCAGCCTGGGTGACAGAGGGAAACCTCATCTGGGGAAGATAAATAATAAAAATAAAAGCAAAACAGGATCAGGTTGCTGGGCCTTCAGTGGAGCCTGGGGGTTGCTCCTTCTTCTGGTGGCCACTGGTGCTCGTCCCTGGGCCCATCCTTGTGCTGATGAGGGGCCAGTGCCCTTCTGATGGGGACCCTGCCACCTGCCAGAGACCCTGGGCTTCAGCCCCTACCTGTTCCATGGGGCGCCCCCTCTTCTGCCCATCCCACCCCTTCTCAGGGCCCTGGAGCTGCTGGGTGGCTGTGGGAGGGGCAGAGAATGTTCTGTGGCCGAGGCAGGCTGTCTGCATCTCTGCCCTCTCCCTGCAGGCTGCCTGGGGGTGGGGTGGGTAGGGTGCTTTCTGGGGAGACGGCATAAGGCCTGGTTGGCTGTGCCAGTCTGCCCCGAATTAGGAGGGCCCTGGGGGAGCCACCTGGAGCCCACCAGCCCTGGCCCAGACCCCAGCACTCACCCTCTGCCAGCGGCAAGCTTCCCTCTTAGTGGGATGGTGCAAGAGTCTCCTCCCCACATGGCTGCCGACCTGGGGGGCTGGGGGACAGGCGCGTGGGGGGGTCTGGCCTGGAATTCAGTGGAGCAGCGGTGAGGGGCTGGGGGAGGGGGCCCTCCAGCCGCACTTCCTCCAAGGGCTCTTATCTGCTGGGAAGGGGGGGAACCTGCGGAAGCAGGATCACGTGACCAAGGTAATTGAGGGCTTTGTGTCCCTCTGTTGCCTTGGTAACAGGAATATAAACCAAGATGCCGTCTGTAGGGGACTGGAACCCTGGGCCTCTGGAGAAAGGGGCGGACAGGGGGCCGGGCGCAGCAGAGGGTACTGCCGAGGGGGCCAGCTGGCCCAAGTCGGGGTGCAGGCTGGGCAGGGGGATCCCGTGGCCCCCGGGCAGAGCATCTGCGCCCCTGGCTCTGGCTCCCGAGCCCTCCCTGGCAAAGGCTGGCTCGTCCTGGGCTCTCGGCAGAGCCAGTGATCTCTGTGCCTGGGAGCAGAAGAGGGGGTCTCCCCTGGCTGTGGCAATGGAGGGGCCCTGTGGCCCTGCTGCAGGACAGGGGCCCGAGGCCTGCGAGCAGGGCCAGGAAGGTAGGGAGGGGAGGGGAGGGAGCCAGGGGCTGCTTCAGGAAGGGGGGCAGCCAGGGGGTGCTTCAAGAAGGGGATGGCTGTGGGCACAGGGCAGTTCCTGGAGTGGGTGGGCAGGCCCCGGCAGAGCCACCTCCCTGGCAGCTGGTGTGTGCACTGGGGTCATCAATGTCAGGAACCGTGGTGTGGACCTGTGGGGGAGGGGCCGCAGGCTCAGCCAGGCCCTCCCTTCTCTACTCCTCCCCCGCCCCTCACCCCAGGACCCCTGCGCTCTATGGTGGAGGACCTGCAGTCAGAGGAGTCCGACGAGGACGACTCTTCGTCAGGCGAGGAGGCTGCCGTCAAGACAAACCCAGGGAGGGACTCCAGGTGACTGGGCCCGGCGGGGAGCCAGCAGGCACGGGCAGGGGGCCCAGGGCCGCTCTCTGGGGTCTGCGTAGGGGCGGGGCCTGGCACCAGCCATGGAATCAGCAGGCTGGAGGCGGGGCCAGGGCTGGAGGGTGCCCTGGGAGGATTGGGGGTTCCTCAGGCAGCCTCAGGGCAGCCTGGGCGTCAGGGTGGGCCGGAGCCATGTGTTCTCTCTTGGTCACCCGAGTAGGGACCTCAGGCAGCATCCTAACTGGTGGTTGCCGGCAGGTGTGGGCTGCTCGGCAGTGAGGGTGGGGTGTTCGGAGAAGGGGGCGGGGGAGTGAGGCCATGCCCTGCAGCTCTAGGCAGCCCTGTGTGGAGGGCAGGGGCGGGGAGCAAGCTCTTGGGCCAGGGGCCCCCCAGTTTCTCATATGTGTTCCATGAGCTGAGGACCCACTGGGAACCCTGGCCTGTGGCTTGTAGATGCCTGGTGTGCGGAGCAGCTTTTGCTGCCTGCTGGCCTGTCCCCTATATGGTGCAGGGTCGGGAGAGGTCTGGGGTGTGCGGGGCAGCGGCCCAGTCCTCGTGTGGCACTCTTCCCTGCCAGGCCGAGGCCTCTAGGCCTCAGTGGCGCCTCTTCAAGATGGGGTTGGTCATCGGTCTGCACCCAGCAAGGCGCACAGAAGCCTTGCAGGTGTCGTGCTGGCTAAACCGCCTTCCTGGGAGCCGTGGCTGTGACGCCCTGACCGGGCCGCCTGTGGGCAGCGCCCCCCACGCCGGCACACACACGTGGGCTCTTGGCCTTCGGGAGGCCCAGACCCGAGGCACCGAGGGGTCTTAGCCTCTGGACACAGGAGGACAGGGACGGGTGATGGCTGCTGGCTCTTGCCTCCTTTGCTGACGTTCAGTGCAGATTCTGCTTGCGCCGAGAGCTGTGAGCGGGGACAGGCTGTTCCTGAGGGGCTCACAGCAGGGCACAGGGGCCCAGGCAAGGAAGCGCCTCTTGACATCCTCCAGGGGTAGCTACGAGGCCCGGGCAGAGCAGGGGCTGCCGTTGTTGGGGAAGGGGCCACGCGGAAGCGACGTCAGAGCCAGTGCTGGCAGGGCCCCTGCTCACCTGCCCCACTCTGCCCCCGAGAGACCCTAAGTCTGCGCCGGAGCCCGGCTGCCACCTGTGGGACACAGGGCAAGGCGGGCGGGAGCAGCGGCCAGGGAGTGTCAGACCTGGGGCGAGACCCGCAGCTGGAGTCCCCGAGTCCGGGAGGCATCTGCGCTCTCCGCGGGAGAGGTTCCGGGAGGTTCGGGAGGAATAGGCCGGAGCACTGTGGTCTTTGGCGCCTTGTGGCGCTTTATTCAGCAGTGAGGCCTGGGATGTACCTACCGTGTTTCAAATGTGTTGCGGAATGATAGACGTCAGGGCTGCCTCTTGCTGGATCCAGCCCAGAATGTCCCTGACAGAGCGGGGCCCAGGCGGCTGGCGAGAGCAGCAGCTCCGAGGAGAGCTTTGCAGGTTCAGGCTGGAGGTTTCTAGATGTGGAGTAACCAAATGCCTCCTCCTCGGTAGTCATGGATATTTGTCCTGTGCAATCCCCCTGGCAGCCTTTCCCAGATGAGGAAATCAAGGCAGGGGTGTGGGACCTGCCCCCCAGGAGGTGGGAGGCTGAGAGCTGGGGCTTGTCG
Source organism: Mirza zaza (assembly GCA_008750895.1). Taxonomy (NCBI): domain Eukaryota; kingdom Metazoa; phylum Chordata; class Mammalia; order Primates; family Cheirogaleidae; genus Mirza; species Mirza zaza. The sequence continues at coordinate 188,976 of VSMD01110117.1, forward strand.
CCGTCACCCCCCCTTCCCCCCCCCCGTGGAACCCAGGAGGCCCGAGTTCCCAAGTGGGCAGGGTTGGCTGGCAGGAGGGTCAGAGCAGGGTGGAGGGGGAGGCGGTTCTCTGCAGGCAGCTACCCAGGAGGAGTGCACCCAGCCAGCCTTGCCGGAGGCTGGTGGCTTTGCCCCTGGCAGGTTCTGAGCCAGGCTCGAGGAGGACCCAGGGCCGCTCAGAGCGAGCCTCGGTGCTCCTGGGCTGCTTTCCCCTCGGCGGCTGCTTAGCGTGCTCCGTTCCTTCCTTCCTTTCCTTTTCATCAGCAGTACACAGAGCCAAGGCGGGTTGTCTGGGGACCCAGCTTGGCACTCAGGAGGGGCTGGGTGGGGTGGCATGGGCCTGACAAGCCGTGTTGACATTCAGGTTGAGCTTCAGTGACAGCGAGAGTGACAATAGCGCTGACTCCTGCCTGCCCGGCCGTGAACCCCCACCCCCCCAAAAGCCGCCCCCACCCAACAGCAAGGTGAGCCCGGGAGGCCCTGGGTGTGCCCTGACATCAGGACTGCTCAGGTGGCCCTGTCCCCACCCCAGAGGCTGAGGGCGGTGGGCGCCGGGAGGCTTGGTTCATGGCTAGGCCCCAGGATGGGCAGGCCCTGACTAACTGGGGCCAGCCACAGAGTCCCCGGATGGGGTTTGGACAGGGCCTTCGTACCGCGCTGGGGGTGGGGCCCAGCAGCAGGGGCCAGGTGTGGGCCAGAGCTGCAGCAGGGGCCAGGTGTGGGCCAGAGCTCAGCGGGCGTCTGGGGTTCCCCTGCAGGCGTCAGGCCGGAGGAGCCCCGAGTCCTGCAGCAAGCCTGAGAAGACCCTCAAGAAGGGCACCTATGACAAGGTGGGGGCACAGCCAGTGGGGGCCCCCGAACCACCCTGAGCCCCCAGAGCCAGACTGTCCTGGGCGAGGGTGGCCCGCCCTCCTCTTCCCAGCACTGCCGGAGAAGGCACCTCCAGTCCCTCGCTGAGATACACCCTGGTGTCATCGGCCCTCCTGGGGCAGAACTGGCCACCCCTGCCCGGGGCGGTGCAGGGCCTGGTTGGGGGGGCTGGGACAAGCTCCCTCCCAGCCCCTACTGACCCCCTGCCCCCCGCAGGCCTACACAGACGAGCTGGTGGAGCTACACCGCAGGCTGATGGCCCTGCGGGAGCGGAACGTGCTGCAGCAGGTACCGGCCCCTCCCTGAGCACCGGGCCTCCGAGTCCCGGGAGTGGGGCGCCCCGGCTGCATGCCCGAGCAGCCCTGCCCTCCTGGGGGCCCTGGGGGGGCTCAGGCGGACCTGTCCTTGGTGCCGTGGTCCCTGAAGCCGCCCTGCCCCTGCCTTGCAGATCGTGAATCTGATTGAGGAGACCGGCCACTTCAACGTTACCAACACCACCTTCGACTTCGACCTCTTCTCCCTGGACGAGACCACCGTGCGCAAGCTGCAGAGCTACCTGGAGGCTGTGGCCACATGACCCTGGGCCGGGTGCCGGCCCCCCGCCGCCGGGGTCCTGGGAGGCCGAGGCTGGGCCCCGCCTACCCTCCTCTGTGCCCGCAGCACTGCCTTAGCGACAGCCCTGTCCTCGGCCCTCACAGCCAGCTGCACTTTCCTCGGTGGCTCCCCACCCGCCTCCCCAGCCCTGGGGCCGAGCGGGGCTGGGCCGGCACTGCTGCTCCCAGCCGGGCACAGCTGCCCCCGGGCTCCCCTCGGAGAGGGGCCGCTGTGGAGGGCAGCTGTGGGCTTCGCTCCCCAAAGGGGAAGAGACAGACGCAGCTGGGGGCCCCTGCCCGGCCTCGGGACCAGCCCCTGCCCCACAGCGGGCTGTGTGGCACGGCTTTGCTGCCTGGGCCTCTCTGAGCAGCCGGACCGACTGCTAGGGGCCGTCCCCAGGCTCCCCCAACGGTTCAGAACATGCCCCTCGCCCGTTGTGTGCGTGGGCCGAGCGCAGGCCTGTCCGCCGGCTCCCGCGCCGGGACTCCGTGCTGTATAGTTCTCCTATATTATATGTGTGTGCACTGTCTGTGCAAGAGCCGCGTCCGGTGTGCGTGCACGTGCGGGTGCGTACGGCGGGGCTTGTAGGTTAAGATGTCTCCGCGGGTCTTGTGGTCGAGGCACACGGAGTCCTCCTCCTCTGCCGTTCCAAGGACGCTGCCTCCTGCCCAGGGCTCCCGGGCCAGTGACACTACATGGGGGCGGCGAGTCCTCAGGGTGCCAGGTAGCCGAGAGCTCCGCTCCAGGTGTCTGCCCGGCGCCACCCGTCTCCAGGGACGGAGTTGACGTCCCAGAGCTCATCCTCCTCCCATGGGACCCTCTTGCTCCCTTTTGTGGATCAAGTCTTCGAACTTTGAAAAAACACAAAAAACAAACCGAGCTTTTGCCAAATAAGACGGGATAGTTTGTGGAGTTTTCCGAGGCACATCGGACTCCGAGTTGACCCCTCGAGCATGGGCCTTGGCCGCGCAGGCCAGGTCACTTGGCTGGACTGGCCCCCCAGGCTGCCTTTCTCTCCGTGGCCGGCTGGCCCCCACCGCCGCGGCCCACGCTGGTGCCGAGCCTGAGACTCACTCCTTGTTCGCCTGAGACCCTCCCAGGGCCGCACCGGTCCTCCCCGGCTCTCCCTTCCGGGGCCGGGGACTCTCATGGGGCCCGCCCACCTCGGCTGCGTTCCTGGGGCCTGGAGGCCTGTCGCCTCTGCTTCCCCAGACCTGATCCAAGGCTCCTCTAGCCTCCACCCCCGACTTCAGAGTCGTTCCAAGTCCTTGTGCCCTGACCAAGGTGGGGGAAGAGAGCGGGGGTCCTGCGCAGGGCCGCCTTCTCTCAAGCCCGTGGTTAGATGGCTCCTCCCCCAGCTGTGAGTTCAGCCCTGGGGGTGAGGGCGCCATCTTCCCCCCCTGAGGTCCCTAATCTTGTCCCTGCTCTGACTCTGTCAGGCAGATCCTGAACACTCCTTGGGGTGACCCCTGTCTCCAAGGCTTCCCCCAGCGCCAGCTGTTGGGGAACACCCCAGGACCCCTGGGGAAAGGCCTGAGATGTGTGGAGGAAACCTCTGGGGCTCCTGGCCACTGCTCTGCCTCTGTCCCGGGCCCACTGCCTTCAGGTGTCAGGAGGAGAGGCAGGCCCCGCGCCTGTCTCCCTCCAGGCAGGCCGGTAATACTCAGAGTGGCGGCCTTCCTGCCCGCTCCCGAGTCCCTCCAGACGTTGGCTGGGAGGAGCTGGCCTGTGGCTGGCAGGAGGCGGCAGCTGCTCCGCCCTCCCTGTACAGAGGCCACCCAGGGTCTCGGGCCCTGGGCTTTCTCCTTTACGAGGATCCCTCGGGATCCACACAGCAATGGGAACAGCCTTCCACTCGGCCGGAGGAGGGTCGGGGTGTCCTGCTGCCCCCAGCGGCAGCGTCTGGCCCTTCCCGCTGCTTCCAAGGCCCCGGAAGCACCGACTCACATCTCACTTACCTCCTCTGGCCGGAAGCCTCGCCGCTGTCCTCCAGAGCTGCTCTGGGCCCAGGGCTGGCTCCATGACTCCTGATGGACATGCCGGGCACCCAGGGCCCCGCCCCTACCCCACTGCCCGGCGGCTGGGCCCAAGAGGGCTTTGGGGACGCTTCCATAGGAAGGGGCCCACTTTGTGATTGCCGCGTGTTTTGTGTTACGCCGCCCGCCCCCAGTGCAAACCCCCGTGTTTTGCTCTCTCCTCAACAAAGTGTAAACCGACGCCAGAAAGCGAATGGTATCGAATACCTTTCTTCGCCCACAAGGGTTTTTACAAAGAATGTGTCTCACTAGGAACTAGGACACTTCGGCCGAGACCAACTCCTGGATAAAAGGAATAAGGAGAATCGTGTTTGTAACGAGTTACAGGATTGTTTCTGTCCTGGATTTTAAACTTTTTTGTTAAATTGTGAAATTATGGAGGAGTTTTATAGAAAAAAAGTGAAATAAAGTCAGATGGGAAAGCAGACCCGCACATCTGCGTGGTTCCTCCTGCTGAGTCGGGAGGGGGGCACGAGGTAGCATGGGGTGCCCTGTCCTACTCTCTCTCCCAGTGCCTCCAGATCAGTGCCCAGGGAGGGAGGGAGGGCTGGGGCCAAGCCTGGTGGGCAGTGGGAGTGGGGGCGGGGAGTGGGTTGGAAAGCAATCCTGATTTCATAAGGGGAGGTGGAGGGATGGAGGCATGTGGATGGGTGGGTGGATGGAGTTGGATGGGTGGGTGGATGAAGGTGGGTGGGTTGGTGGAGTTGGATGGATGGATGAATGGATGTGGGTGGGTGGGTGGAGTTGGATGGATGGAGTGGGTGGGTGGAGTTGGATGGATAGATGTGGGTGG